>SKCR01004399.1:0-91456 GCA_019454045.1 Zanthoxylum bungeanum
AATATTTTTTTACAAATAGTGACGCTATGGGTCATAATTGTCTAACAATCTCCCACTTGGCCTATAGCCAGTAACTGAAGCATCTAATACCTGAACTATATACATGTCGCTCAAACTTTTGGTGAGGAATAGCTTTCATCAGCGGATCTGCTATATTGTCCTCTGATGCGACCTTCTCGATCTTCACATCGCCACGATGTATGATCTCACGAATCAGATGGAAACGTCGAAGAACATGCTTGGATCGTTGATGAGACCGTGGTTCCTTAGCTTGTGCTATAAACCCGTTATTGTTACAATACAATGGAACGGGCTCAGCTGCTAACGGAACTACTCCTAATACAATTATGAATTTTCGGATCCAAACTGCCTCTTTTGTTGCTTCATGCTGCAGCAATATACTCCGCTTGTGTTGTTGAATCGGCAACAGTCTCTTGCTTGGAAGATTTCCAGCTTACTGCTCCGTTATTCAAACAAAATATGTACCCTGATTGCGACTTGCAGTCATCTTTATCGGTTTGGAAACTTGCATCGGTATACCCAGTTACCTCAAGTTCTCGATCTCCATAGATTAAGAAAGTATCCTTAATTCGTCTCAGATACTTAAGGATATTCTTAAACGCCATCCAGTGACTATCACATGGATCGGCCTGATAACGACTACACATGTTCAAAGCATAGGAGACATCAGGTCGCGAACATATCATGGCATACATGATCGATCCGACTTGCCGAGGCAAACGGTATCCGACTCATGTTGTCTCTCTCATCTTGAGTTTTAAGACACATGTTGACCGGCGTAAACACACACGTATAACGCAAGCGCACGTATCGTTCAAGTAGTATAAAAATATCGATCCCACGATGACTTAATTCCTACTGTTGTTATTAATTGTTGAATCTATTTATTTACAAATATCTAATTAAATGGAGATGAGAGAGATTGTTTGTTTGTTTGGTTGAATGTGACTTTGCAAAATAAATAAATAAATAAAAAGACAAAAGAAAATACTAAGGAAAATAACAAAAGACACAAAGATCTAGGGTTGTGATTTATTCCAATATCATTATAAAGATGAAGTGATTATTTTATAGTTAGGAAATACAATGATTTATTAACCTGGAACACGAAATTATGCGAAAGCATCTGTCGATGGTCAGACACAAATACCCAGTATAACCCAATTGAACCATATTCCTATGTCAACCACATTATCTGGATTCATTAAGATTAAGTTCCAATCATGGCTACCCTCGCCCGACAGGTATATTCCTATCCTGTAAGGAAATCTATTAAAGGGTTATCTATCCTCAAGGAAGATCGTGGGCTATTGAGTCTAAGGTTTTAAACTTAAAATCTCTATGTCTAGTTCATTTTAAGTTTACCTAGTCAATTTTATTAGTGATCGGTTAATAAAAAGCATTAAGATTAAGACTCAATAAATAAATCATTATAATACCCAAACTATAATCTAACCCTTATAAACTGGTGATATTGAAATTCATTACAACCCCAGATAACTATTTAGTTACAACACATAACTAGGACTAATAACTGAAAAGTAAAAGACATAAAGTAAAAATGCTGAAAAGTAAATACTGAAAAGTAAATTGCAATAAAATAAAATGCTAAGGTAAAAGGAATTACTTTTACTACTACTAATTTAGATATCTCCCATAAAATAATATATAAACTTGTGATATTATTTAACCAACCGACCAATCTGGCGGTATCCTGATTAAGTCCAATTAAGTCCAACCAGCCATATAGGCGGTAATATTTGTCCATAATCCAGCCATAAAGGCGGTACCAAAATAAATTTATCAACCGACCAATCTGGCGGTATCCTTGATTAATCAGGTTCAAACCAACAGAAAATAAATATACCAACCGACCAATATAGCGGTATCCTTTATTAATCAGTATTTTAAAGTGTAAATATATTATTTTTAAGGGAGATTAATCTAATAGTAACAGTAAAAGAATTACCTTTCACCCTAGCTGGGAAATTACTTTCTCATGAATAGTAAAAACTGTAAAAAGTAAAAAGTAAAAATTAAATTACTATTATTACAAATGGTAATTAAAATAAATTACAAATAAATAAATTAAAAAAAAAACTAAAAATAAAAATAAAATTCTAGAGAGAGAAACTCTCTCTAGAGAGAGAAATCAAGAGAGAGAGAGGTGTTGGTAAAATTCTGAAATTCGCGCAGTATTTATAGAAATATTTTTCACTGTTCCAGCGTCGCGACGCCAAGGACCTCAGCGTCGCGACGCTGGATTTGTCACTATTTGTCGACGTGGCACGCTGAGAAGGCGACACGTGGCATGGCGGCTGACTGTTCACGTGACACGTGTCAAGGCGGCTAAGACTCAATTATTGTGATGACGTCACTGATGACGTCATGCTGATGTGGCGATGACGTGGCGCTGATATGGCGATGACGTGGCGCTGGCGTGTGTTGCAATTGTCGGCACAGTAGGATTGCGACACGTGGCGACACGTGTCACGCGGTGATTGGCTGATGCTGAGGTGTCAAGTTGACTTGGTTGACCTGCTGACGTGGACGATGATGTGGCACGACGCGTGGCATGTTGACTCGTTGACCGCTCACATGGCTGATGACAAGGCGACACGTGTCAAGTCAAAGTGTCGGCAGCATATGATGTTGACACGTGGCACGACGCACGTTAGCCGATTCGTTGTGATGGTGACACGTGGCACGGCGCATTTTAGCAAAGTCAAACTTCTCAGATTCTGACATGTTGACCCGGCGCACTTTAGCAGATTCGGCGCATGCTGGGCGTCGCGACGCGGAAGGTCTGGGCGGCGCGACTCTGGAAATTACCAAAATGCCCTTTTTCGCCAATTTTCACTGTTTTAATTCAAATCACCTCCAGAATGTCCTGAAACTTTATTTATCTACAAAATAACACAAAACACATCAAAACATTCACAAAACTCAAGAAACTATACAAAATATTAGATTAAATGAGTGGGAAATAGTGATATAAATACCACTCATCACATGTCCTTAGATAGAGTGACACCATATGACACTGGCAACAGTCCCCTCTTGGACTGATCCATGTTGATTGGTGGCTTGCATCATGGGAATATCATTCCCGATGATTAATATGTCATCGACATATAATACAAGAAATACAACAACACTCCCACTACTTTTTCTGTAAACACAAGGCTAGTCTACATTTTTGATGAAGTCAAATTCTTTCATTGTCTCATCAAATCGTATATTCCAACTTCTGGAGGCTTGCTTGAGTCATAAATGGATTGTTTAAGCTTGAATACTTTATTATGATCATCATTAGATGCAAACCCCTCAGGTTGCGTCATATAGACTTCCTCCATGAGGTTCCCATTAAGGAAAGTTGTTTTGACATCCATCTGCCAAATCTCATAATTAAAGTGTGCAGCTAGTGCCAGTAAAATTTGAATGGACTTTGTCATTGCAACAGGCGAGAAGGTTTCGCCATAGTCAATTCCTTGGATTTGTCTATAACCATTCGCCACCAACCTAGCCTTATAGGTTTGGATGTTGCCTTCTGCATCAGTTTTACGCTTGTAAATCCACTTGCAGCCTATGTGTTTTATCCCTTCAGGTGAATCCACCAAGTCCCATACTTGATTTTGATACATAGAGTCTATTTCAGATTTCATGGCCTTAAGCCACTTGACTGAATCAATTTCACGCATTGCTTCGTCATAACTGGTGGGATCGTCATTATCAATGACCTGATCATGTTCCTCATCATTATGGAAACCATATCTTTCAGGCTTATATCTTTCCTTACCAGACATTCTAAGTTCATAACCTTATGGTTGTTCCGTCCTTGCCCTTTTGAGGGGCCTGGGGCTTAGTTCTATGTTAGTTTGTTCTTCTCGTACCTCATCGAGGTCGAGTCTACTCCCACTATATTTTTTGAGAAGGAATTCATTCTCTAGAAATTTAGCATTTCGTGAGACAAATGTTCTTTGTTCATTTGGGACGTAGAACACGTATGCTCTTGAGTTCAAGGCATATCCTACAAACTTACATTTAATTGCCATATCATCCATTTTGTTAGTTTGTGTGAGCTTAACATATACGTCACATCCCCAAACTCTTAGATAACTAAGACTAGGACGTTTCCCAGACCATAACTCATATGGTGTTTGACTAACAGTCTTGGAAGGAACTTAGTTTAGTAGTAGTGTTGCAGTTTCTAAAGCAAGACCCCAAAATGAAAGAGGTAGATCCGTGTCTGGCATCATTGTTCGGACCATATCTAATAATGTCCGATTTCTCCTTTCGGAGACCCCATTATGCTGTGGAGTTCCCAGAGCAGTCCACTGGGAAACAATGCCATTTTCTCTCAAGTAATCTTGAAATTCGTTGCTTAAGTATTCAGGACCTCGGTCAAACCTTAGTGATTTAATACTTTTATTAAACTGGTTTTCTACTTCAGCTTTAAAGTCTTTGAATTTCTCAAAGGCTTCATATTTGTACCGCATAAGGTTGACATAGCCATATCGCGAGTTATCATCGATAAAGGTAATAAAGTAGGAGAATCCACCTCTGGCAGTGACTAACATTGGTCCATATACATCAGAGTGTATGAGTTCTAATGTCTCCGCTGCACGCTGTCATTTACCTTTGAAAGGTAATTTGGTCATTTTACCAGTCTCCAGGTCTCTGTCTCTCGTTCGTCTTCTTCCTTGCTCGTTGGAAAGGGTCCAGTTCATTAAGTTGAGACAGTTGTAGTCTCGAACTGACGTGTAAAGAGCCCTGGTTGAAATAAACCCTGGTGAATCTTTTGGCTCTTCTGGTGTCTCAGGGTAGGCCTTCGCCCATGATGCTTGGATCAGATCTGCTTCATCATGACTTGGTGGTCTTTTTTTGGATCTCTTTCATCTAAGGTTCATATTTGAAGGGTCTGAAATACCCATCCTTATGTAGCTTAGTTAATCTTGTTTTATTGATATGACCTAAGCGACTGTGCCATAGAAGTGATTCACTGAGATTATTCGAGTTAACGTTGTATATATTAGAGGTTGAACATTTTTTGTTAGTTTTTAAGACATAGATACCATTATTCAAAATACCATCTCCATATTTTATTTCATTGAAATAAATAGAACATTCATTACAACTTATTAGGCATGAAAAGCCTTTATTACATAAAGAAGAAATTGAAATGATGTTCTTTACTAGAGAAGGTACATAAACATAATCTTCTAAGTCTAAAACTAAACCATTCGGCAAAACTAATGAATAAGTCCCCATGCACAATGCAGCCAGTTTTGCTCCATTACCCATGCGTAAGTCAACCTCCACATGATGAAGTCTCCTACTCTTTCTCAGGCCCTGCACATTGTTACACAAGTGAGTCCCACAATCGGTGTCAAGCACCCAAGTAGAAGGTTAAGAGTTTTAAGAATATAGTTCAATCATATAAAACATACCTGAAGCATTGGGCTTCTTGGCCTCTTGGGCTTCCCTAGCTTCCTTGGATTTCAAGGATCTACAGTCTTTCTTCCAATGACACTTCTTTTCCAAAAAAGAAACATTTCCCCTTTCCTTTTTTCTTCTCCACCGTACCATTGGGCTTTAGGTGATCTAGAGCCTTGGCCTTGCCCTTATTTTTCTTTGGGCCTCGTGGCTTCAGGTCCGTACCCGTAAGCATGACATAGGTTTTAAGCTCCAGTTTCAAGTCCTTCTCTACTTGCTTTATCAGATTGTGCAATTCTGCTAAAGTAGCTTCTTTATCAGACAGATGAAACTGTATAATAAAGTTAGAGAAGTCTTTTGGTAAGGACTGGAGAAAAAGATCGTGACCTATCTCATCATCCATGATGAACCCGAGGTTGGCCAATTTTTCAATATGGCCAATAATATTAAGCACATGTCCACTAACAGATCCTTCCTTATACCTTGTTTGGAATAAGGCATATGACACTTGGAATCTCACGGTATGAATGGAAGTTGCATACAACTCCTTCAAGTGAAAGATGATGGTTTGAGCATCCATATCTTCGTGAGCTTTCTGAAGTTCGTCCGACATAGAGCCAAGCATTATGCAAATTGCTTGCTCATCATCATCGACGTGTTTCTTCCAAGCATCAAATGTATTTTGCTCAGCATCTTCTGCGGGTTCATGGGGAAATGGTCTTTCAAGAACATAGAAAATATTTTCTTGTCGTAAGACAATTTTAAGGTTTCTAAACCAGTCATTGTAGTTGTCCCCTTTGAGCTTATGCTCATCAAGTATGGAACGAAGTGATACTCTGTTTGCCATTTGAATGTTTGTGAAATATTTTAACCCACCTGTTAAGAGAGAATGTTAAAATTAGGAATATGTTTTTATTAATGTTTCATTATAACATGGGCTTTTAATATTATGAAGTTGCTCCCACTCAATTGTTTTAAAATTTTAAGCAAATCACATCAACCCCAATATGATGGATTTCTTGTGGGCAAGGATCCCATTATCATCATTTCATAACTCCGACTAGGGTCGGTCGTTATAAAATACGATAATTAGGTAGGTTCCCAACCAATTTATGATATAAATCACAATTCCTTGATCATTGGGTTGGGCAATCAAACATGCCATAGCTTATGCTAGTCCTTGTGGACACCTAATCTTTGCCACTAAGTTATAAGACCACGCCTAAGGGTCGATGCATCTTATGACTCAAAAAAGTAAAACCATTGTCAATAGTACGATTTAGGGACAAATTGGTATTGGTCAGTCTGGTAAAGCCTAGTCCTGCCAATACGGTTTAAGCCCTTTGGGTCTATACATTACAATGGGAGTCAAATTTTAGACTTAAATTATTATTGAGGATTTTAGCAAGTTTAAGTGAATAACTGTCAAATGGATTCCTCCATTGAAAATTCCCCAAAGGGAGGGTGGAGCGAACTCTCTTAAATACCCTTACCTCTAAGGCTCTTATTGCCTTGGTGACAGGAATAAACAATAGATCCTCCAAATTAGTCCAACACTTTAAATATGCTTTAAGGTAAGCTTTGAGTAAATGATTATCTAGATGTCTTCACTGCTTTTCCTTTTGGCTATAAATAGGTAGTGAGTGAAGGAAGACACCAAATCATTATCTAACTCTAGTAATACCTTTGGTTAAATTAACTTTATTTTGGAAAGTTTTATTAACGCCTTGGTTCCACCCCACTTGTATCTTTTATAATGTCTTTTATTATAAACAAGTGATTTATATTTATTAGCCTTAAAGGTAATAAATCTTTAATTTCATCACGGAATAATTACTTAGCTAAGGGATAAACAATACACTCTCTATTTCCTTAGAAAGTCTCTAGATGTTTGCACCCTAAAATAATCATGCCAATTCTAATCATATATAGAATCATCAAGCATATGAGTTTTAATATGTTGGAATTATTTTAGGCATTTAATAACTTAAATTAATATTTAATTATGATATTGCATTTTATTTTATTCAAATAAATTTACTATTCATGTTTTTTTACAGATGCGTGAACTTTAAATGCAATTTTACAATTCAAATCTTAACCAAATCATGCAAAACTTGTGCCATTTAAATAAAATGGAAATCTTTATTATACGTGTCTTACATAAATTATTTGAATCATCAAACACTGTAATAAAGCTCTTGGAGTAATAAAATGTTGGCTTCCACGCCTTATGAGAATCATTACTCTTAAATGTTTCTAGTCATAGTTTTGTGAATAATCTGGGCGTTCACAGAGCGGAGAGACTAGCATGATGATATGATCAGCCTTTAATTGTGGTAGCCGATCATAGGCTACTAGCGGAGATCCGTCCGCTTGGTGTATCACATGGATGCATGAGTTACTCGTGTCCATCGAACTGACCGCCGAAAGTTTTCACATGGAGTGTTTATCACATGTGTCTGTGAGAACTTTCATGTATCGATTGTATGACTAGTCCTTAGACTTGAGGTCTTTACAATCTTATGTGTAGATCAAATAACTTTGACATTCTCCTTCCCCGGTTCAAAAGATCCGGTCATAAGGGTATGATTGGGTCATTTGTTGAAACACATGAAGTTTATATAGATACAACATAGAATCGCCACTCTCTCGGATAATATTTTCTTATAAGAGTAATATTCCAGTTCACGGGTTGATATGTGTGATCAATACTTGAGATTGTGGCCGCAGCGGAAGAATCATGTGAGATTCTTGGATTAGCACGATTCATGACACTATCAACATCATACATTTGACTATATGGGTAGATACTTTCCATACCCTAGGCAAATGGTGGGGATACAGTGAGACGATTGACCGTATCATAAGTAAATCGCATACATAATGGGTATATATATCTTTCCTTCTCATTTGGGGGCCTTGGCATGTTGTTAGATGTCAACCTTGGTCAATGAAATCGAACTACCATCTGATCGGAAGATAATTTATGTTCGATTAAATTATCACGATTCATTTCATGTCCAACTTGAGGGGAACCCAAAAGGTCACACACAACAAAGTCGAAATCAATGGTTAACAGTGCACATTACAAATTTAACACATATATGATTGCTGTAGGATCTGTTCATAAATGGTTCAATATGTTTAATTGTTGAACTGATCATTTATGAGGTTCCATAGTGGCTTAGGGATTTGTGTATGACGATAGAGGCACTTTGGGAATTGGAAATAAAAAAAATGTGAATAGTAACATGAATAGTAAATTTTTTTATTTGTTATTTGTTTTGAATTCTAATTCGGCCTAAACTCTTATTAGGCTTTTATAATCTCATTAAACCACTAAATTAAGATCTAATGGCTAATATTAAATTAGCATTTATCCCACATTGGATTCTTAATTAATTTTGTTATCTTTGGAGCACCTATATAAACCAAATGAATTCTTTACAAATTTTTGCACCAAACCTTTCATATCTTGGGTTTATATAAGTGAGCAACTCTAAAGTTTAAGAGTAAGCCACTGATTTTGAGGATCCTTAAGTCTAATTGACTAGAGGAACCTCGAGTTAAAAGTTTTGAGGTATTTGCCTAGGCTATCACCAAGGGCAAAATACATGTACACTCAAGGCGTAGTCTTGCCGTTGATTTTTGGCTTTGGTGTGTGCATATTTGGAGGCCACACACTTGGGTGGCTCTTTGGAACATGGAAGAGCTTGCTGAGTTCGAGAAAAGCTTGTAGATTGGAGGGAAGACTGAATGAGTCTTCGGTTCAAGTAAGTCTTTTTCTTTCTTTATTTTAATTAGAGTTCTTATGATAGTTAGCATGTTTAGGTTTATGTTCTTTGCATGTTTAATTAAGAGTTTAATTAAGAATATTTAATTAAGAGTTTAATTAATATTCCTGGATTATTGGAGCTCGGAACCGTAGATCCATTTGGTCCGACGTAGTTCGACTTATATTATCTATATGCGGCAACGAGAGTACATCTTCAGATTTCTAGTGGAATAACCTGAAGTTAATTCAGAATATTTAATTAAGAGTTTAATTAATATGTCGGGATTATTGGAGCTCGGAACCGTAGATCCATTTGTCCCCGTGCTAACTTTATATACTATAGTAAATTTAATATAATTGGAAAGTCCAATTATATACTCACATATGTATATATTATCAATATGATTAATATTATTATTTTATGTCACACTTGAAACTATATATTAATTTTAATATATGGTTTTTATAATAAATGATTTGAGATAATTGTTTATTATAAGCTATTAAATTATATATTATAATTTAATAAAAAATATTTTTTGAATTTCCAAAAATAGTTTTTGGAAACCTTTGGTTTGGTTTTGGAAGTTACACCTTTTTAAAAAGGTAATAAGACATTTATTTTGTAACATATTTTTACATTAAGTAAGGATTTGATGCTACAAATTTTTTTCCAAAAGGAATTAGGGCTGGCAGAATTTTTGACATAGGGAGGGGAAGGGTTGTTTTATTTTGGAAATAAAAAAACCCTAGGTATATAAAGAAAATAAGATTTTCTTTTGCCTAAGTTATGTCATTCTAACCTTAGCCACCCTCTCATTGTTCTTAGAATTCTCTCAAGTGTTGAGAAAAGAAAAAGTAAGAACAAAAAAAAAAAAAACCAAAAGGAAAACTTGTGTGATTTTAATATCTAAAGAGTTTAGAGATTTCTTTGTGAAGTATAGACCACTCTAGATTCTTATCGTGACGAGATATAGCACGTAAGGCTATTTGGTGTCGAACAAAATTCATCATCTTCTCCTTCTCAATACATCACATGATAGTGAGCAATTTTTTGCTCACTGCCGCATATTACTTTGTGTAACGGGACTCAGTTCGGATTATTTTGAATCAAGAAATATTAGGGAATATTTAGGGGTGTTCTAAGACTGTATTTGGAGCTGTTTTTAATTGAAAAATCAAATCTGAAACATAGTGGCAGTTCACACATAAATGGGCTGATTTGGGTAGTGAGCTGGCCGTGATTTCGGGTATAAAACAGTCCAGATCTGATCCGCTATTCCGGTGCTAAAATTTCGTTCCAAACATAAGCAAACTTTCAGTGGAAGAGTTGTAACATTTGGCCAGAAGAAGGGAAAGGCAGGAAATTTTTTTAAGTCCGATCCCAGGTGCCTAACGTATTTCCGATGCGCTAGGAAATCGATTCCTACATCTGTCAATAAAGCTATTCAGTGGCTCGTCATCATTCTACTTTATCGTCCTCAGTGATCCGAGCATCTTCCTTGGTGTGCACGCTCCTCTAAAATGGATCACGAATGATTATTTAGCTGCGAAAAATTGTTAACGCTCTCTGGAGTCAGATTTTTGAACCACAATCTGGCTGATCCCCCCAAGGTAAGTGGGAATACCTTGCAGATCGCCTTTCTGCCCATGCCCTAAATCTCTATTAGTAAAATAAAATTTTCAACGTAGGACTTTGGTTCTTTGTTACCCTTATAGATGTCCAATCTGGACATGGTGAACCTTATTAGGAACTCCACATCCAATAATTCCTTGGTAAAAATGGATGCCGTCTCCATATCTTGGTCGCCCGAGAAACTCCTCACATGCTCTCCTCCCATTTTCTCATCTCCTTCCGAAAACAATCCCTCATTTGGCTCTTGAAACTCCCATGTCCTCGACCGAGGGCTTCCTCATGCTCGCCTCTCCGAGCATGGTATCTTCCACTACTAGGATTCCCACGCCCCATCTCTGGATAACATTCAAAATCGCTTTCCCCAAAACAAGGGCTATTACTGGATGATTCTAGGGTTCACCTATCATCTTCTTCCTCCCAGGGCTTTTCTACAGGTACGGCGCTAGCCACAACCACTGACCTCACTTTACAAGAATTTCTTCTCCCGGTTTCTTGATCCTCTTCTACACCGGCTGATAAAAACCTATCTGGAACAAGCCAAGCAAACCCCTCCACGTGTTCTAAGCCCCAAGAACCGCGAATATTGATTTTGTAAGAATAAAATCCTTCCAAGATCAAGTCTAACCCTTAAGGAACCTTGCCCTTAAGAACCTTTATTTATTTCTTTGAAGAATCCGGAACAGCGATACAACGCCATAACGCTTGCCACACGTTGATAAGCTTTTGTTCCGTAGAACCAATGAAGAATCCACTCCCTCAAGATGACACAAGTCACTTTATTTTGTAAAAATATTTATTCTTAATTAATTGTCAATTACAATGAATAATACCCCTTTAAATAGGTGGCTAACCCTAATTCTAACCAAATATAATAAAATCCTAGTAAAAAAAAACCAAAATACACATAAAGTAATTGAAAATTTCATGCATGGGCTTTGTAATGTAATTAAAGTTCAGCCCAACACTTAAACAACACATAACCTTTCCAATGCAACTTGAATCACCAAAATCAGACATCAGATGAGAAAGTTAGGTCTAAAATATGAATACTGCGCAAATCCCGCCACTACTAATACACCATTCAAAAATTAAGCCGACAATCAATCAAGGCAGCCCATGCACGTCCAAAACCCATTCCATTCTTGCTTTAGATATAATAAAGCCTTCATCTAAATTCTCATGCATGGACCAAACTCCAGAACCCAAGGAATCTTCCAAATCAACCAAAAAGGCCCAAATACACTAATCTGATCAAGCCATGCAATCAACCACAACTTCAAATTAACTTGACCCAACAAACAGAGCTCATTCTGGATCACATCATTCTCCCTCTCTTGCAAAGGATTTGACCTCGAATCCGAACCCGGATCATAGATAAAAATGACAAGATCAATGTGATGACAATCTTGGAACAAAATAAAATCACATGGAAAAGAATGGTAAAGGTGAGCAAAAGTCAATAAAGCCAATGAATGACTTTGTTTCAATATTTTTCCCCTCTCATTCATAACTCCACTTGCTATTGGGGTTTTGGGTGAAAGCCGCAGCAGAAGCGCTAATCGGGCGAAATCCTAATTTAAAACTTTTTCAAATTACCGAAAAAATTATTCAATATCTAATATGAATAATTTATTCATATTTCACCTAAACCTATTTATTCGATATCAAATAACGACATAAATATATTTGAAACATCGTGAAACTCTTACGAAAAACATTTTTCCGCAAAATGGCCTAAAACACGTTTTTGACCGAACCGATCACCCAACACTTATGGGGACTGCCCAGGTCAGCCCCAATAGTGTTAGGGAAGTTCATGGGCTGCCCGAACAGTGACGAACTCACTGTTTGGAAAGTCATCTCCCGGTTGGCTCAAAAGTCACCAGGTAATGCTATTTTTGGCCGTTTTCGCCTATTCAACTCCGAAACACTTTCTGGCAAATGTTCCAACTCCCAAAACACATCCAATACATTAAAAAAACCTATTTTTCATCAACAAAATCAATAAACTTTCAGCTCTGATCCAGAAACCAAATTTGTCAAATTTCATGCTTTAAATCCAATTTTCAAGATTAAATCAAATAATCCACGACACCAATCAAAGTCACCACAAATGAACAACCCAAGAACAATTCTAGGCATTACAAGAGTGGTCATAACACTCTAGAATGGAAACATGTCATCTAATTGTTAGTGTCCTAGACATGCCATGGGATCTCTAAGCGTGATTCTAGTGTGAATAATTCAAGAAAGTTAGCGGAAAAACTTACATTGAACGGATATGATTCAAAACTTTCTTTGTATGATGATGAAGCTCCAAGCTTTGTTGAATGAATCCAGCCCAATGGTGAGTTTCCTTATCACCTCACAAGACTCTTTAAGTGCTAGCTTTGAAGATTTTGAAGCAAATTAAATGGAGAAAATGAGCCCTATCTCACGGCAAAGGAAGGAGAGAAGAGAGAGTTTTTGGTTTTTTTTTGTATTTTGTATTTTGTTTTCTTAAAACAATTACCAAAGTCAATTTCCAAAAAGGTGTATATGTTTTTCCAAAAATCAAAACAAAGGCAAAGTGTGTTGAGCAAGTTTCCATTAAATGCTCTCAATCACTTCCATCAACTTGATTGACTAGTGATGTAAGTTATTGGGTCCCACACTCAAATTAAAAATTCAAGTTGGGTGAGACTACACAATTCAGGCTCGGGTTCCTTTAATCCGATTAAACAAATTTTCCGTCACGACGTAATTAAATCCAATTTAATTAAATAATAATGCCTAGCAAAATTATTACGAAAGTCGCTTACAAATTAATTCTAAATTAATTCGTTCGCCCGAATTAAAATCCAATTTTAATTCCGCTTTGAAATCCAATTTCATTTAATATATCCAATATATTATTTAATCGATTAATTCCAAATTAATCGCATTCTCTCTTCTATTCGAATTTCATCCCAGATAAATTCTTAACATAATTAATCCCAGATTAATTTTCTCTTTTTCATAATTAATCCTAGATTAATTCAGTTCGAGTCAAGTGTCATCGGTGAATCTTTGGGAAGCGACCTAAGAGATCCCTGGATATGTTGGAAGTAAATACAGTTTTCGGACTATCCGACACGTGCATACCCTGTACCACGTTCTTACCGATTTACAAGACATGGTTGGCTTCTAGCAAAGCACCGTGCCTACCCAATTCTCCAGAAATATTCAACGAAGAATATATAATCTATATCAGGCATAGTATACAATGTATTACGTATTACGATCCAGTATCGGATGTCACATGCTAGGCCTGGGGCTGGAATTATGTCTGCCCCGTACGAAACATATATCAGATCACTAGCAACTAGTCTCTGTAATCAGATAATCATGACCTAGTCATACTATCCCGATAGCTGTAACATTTAAGAGTACTAGTTCTGTATCCCTACGTGATCATCATCTCCATATGACTGAAGTGATACTTCCATCTTGACATCACATCCAATACACTACGATTCTCAGTATACCCAGAAGAGGCATACACAAGACATGTTAAAGCTCCGGACGACCAAAACCAAAGTATACTGATTGTCGCAAGTATTAGCGATGCAAGTCTCAGGTTAAGACCACATACACCTACCCTGATTCGGATTCCCATAGACACATAGTCATACTACCAATGAGATTCTGAGGGGTCTATCCAGAGCGAAGCTGTTCCTAGTCCAACGGCTACCAAAACCTCATATCACACTTGCATAAGTATCCAATACTTAAATATATGAGAACTATGCCGTTAAGCTTCCATAACGCACATAAGTGTAATACTAGCCTATTTCGCATTATCAATGTCCAGTCTCGATAATACTACGACTATGGATATTTAATGATTAAACCTTTCGTGGATTAATACTGTCTCATATCTTATTAATCTGGTACTAATCATATGGACTTTTATCATTTATATATCCAAGTAATCAAATTACAAAATGATAAAAGAGCAATTTCCCTTGTCACATAGTTAATTTATACAAAAACACCATGTTTTTCACAAATAGTGATGCTATGGGTCATAATTGTCCAACAATATCCCACTTGGCCTATAGCCAATCACTCAAGTGTCCAACACATAAACTATGTACGGGTCGCTCATACTTATGCTGAGATATCGCTTTCGCCAGCGGATATGCAAGGTTATCATCTGAAACGATCTTTTCGATCTTCGCATTGCCACGATGTGTGATCTCACGAATCAGATGAAACCATCGAAGTACATACTTGGATCATTGAAGAGACCGTGGTTCCTTAGCCTGTGTTGTAGCCCAGCTCAGCTGCTAACAGAACTACTCCAAATCCAATTAGGAATTTTAAAGATCCAAAATGATTCTTTTGCTGCCTCAACCGCAACAATGTATTCCACTTTTGTTGTTGAATCAACAACAATATCTTGCTTGGAAGATTTCCAGCTCAATGTTCCGTTGTTCAAACAAAATTTGTACCCTTATTACGACTTACAGTCGTCTTTATCGGTTTGGAAGCTTGCATCAGTGAACCCAGTCACCTAAAGTTCTCCATCTCCATAAACTAAGAAAGCATCCTTAGTTCATCTAAGATACTAAAGGATGTTCTTAACATCAATCCGGTGACCATCACCTGGATCGGCTTGATAGTGACTGCAGATTCTCAAAGCATATGATACACCAGGTCGCGTACATATTATGACATACATGATTAATCTGACTGCTTAAGCGAACGGGGTCCGATTCATTGCATCTATCTCATCTTTAGTTTCAGGACAAATGTCATTAGATAGAGAGACGCCATCTGACACTGGAAGCAGCCCCCTCTTGGCTGATCCATGTTGAATCTCTTCAACACTTTATCAATGTACGACTTCTCGGAGAGTGCCAACAACTTTTAGATCTATCCCAGTAGATCTTTATTCCTAGAATAAAGGTTGCCTCTCCCAAGAATTTCATGGAGAATTTTAATGAAAGCCAAGCTTTCACCGATTTTAATATAGGAATGTCATAGCTAAGAAACAATACATCATCAACGTATATGACAATCATTGTCAGTGCATTCCCACTAACCTTTCTTATATACACATGAATCGTCATCGTTTTGAATGAAACCATATATCATTATGATCTCATTAAAACGTTGGTTCCAAGAACACAATGTTTGTTTCCATCCATAAATTGATTGATTTACTTTGTAAACCTTGTTTGCATATTTTGACACGACAAATCCGTCAGGCTGTTGTATATAAACATCCTCCAAAAGATTTCCATTAAGGAAAGCAGTTTTGACGTCCATCTACCATATTTCATAATCGAAATATACAGCAATAGCAAGCATTATCTGAATGGATTTAATCATGGCAACGGGTAAAAGGTTTCATCGTAATCAATACCATGTTGATGAAGATACCTTTTCGCTATAAGCCTAGCTTTGTATGTTTGTTTGTTGCCATCCATGTATGTCTTCACCATGAAGACCCATTTGCTATCAATAGGCACAGTGCCTTCTGATACATCAACAAATGTCTAAACTTGGTTGGTATACATGGAATCCATTTTGGATTTCATGGCATCTTACCATAAAGCGGAGTCGATACCTTGTATCACTTAATATGGGAATGTCATTGCTAAGAAGCAATACATCATCAACATATATGACAATCATTGCCAGTGCGTTCTCACTAACCTTTCTTATATACACAAGAATCATCATCGTTTTGAATGAAACCATATACCATTATGATCTCATCAAAACGTTGGTTCCAAGAACGCAATGCTTGCTTCAATCCATAAATGGATCGATTTAACTTGCAAACCTTGGTTACATGTTTTGACACGAAAAAACCTTCAAGCCATTGTATATAAATATCCTCCAAAAGGTTTCCGTTAAAGAAAATGGTTTTGACGTCCATCTGCCATATTTCATAAACGAAATATGCAGCAATAGCAAGCATTATCCGAATGGATTTAATCATGGCAACGGGTAAAAGGTTTCGTCGTAATCAATACCATGTTGATGACGATACCCTTTCGCTACAAGCCTAGCTTTGTACGTTTGTTTGTTGCCATCCAGGTATGTCTTCACCATTAAGACCCATTTGCTATCAATAGGCATAATGCCTTCTGATACATCAACCAATGTCTAAACTTGGTTGGTATACATGGAATCCAGTTCGGATTTCATGGCATCTTACCATAAAGCGGAGTCGATACCTTGTATCACTTAATATGGGAATGTCATTGCTAAGAAGCAATACATCATCAACATATATGACAATCATTGCCAGTGCGTTCTCACTAACCTTTCTTATATACACAAGAATCATCATCGTTTTGAATGAAACCATATACCATTATGATCTCATCAAAACGTTGTTCCAAGAACGCAATGCTTGCTTCAATCCATAAATGGATCGATTTAACTTGCAAACCTTGGTTACATGTTTTGACACGAAAAAACCTTCAAGCCATTGTATATAAATATCCTCCAAAAGGTTTCCGTTAAAGAAAATGGTTTTGACGTCTATCTGCCATATTTCATAATCGAAATATGCAGCAATAGCAAGCATTATCCGAATGGATTTAATCATGGCAACGGGTAAAAGGTTTCGTCGCAATCAATACCATGTTGATGATGATACCCTTTCGCTACAAGCCTAGCTTTGTACATTTGTTTGTTGCCATCCAGGTATGTCTTCACCATTAAGACCCATTTGCTATCAATAGGCACAGTGCCTTCTGATACATCAACAAATGTCTAAACTTGGTTGGTATACATGGAATCCATTTTGGATTTCATGGCATCTTACCATAAAGCGGAGTCGATACCTTGTATCACGTCCTCATACATAGCCGGTTTGTATTCCTCAATAAGATTAATATCTACATGAGGTGAGATCAGAAACTCTTACCTCTAAGGTTGTTTTCTGACTCTCTCCGACCTACGCGGTTCTTATGTATTAGTAGAGTGTGGAACAGTCTCATCCCTGATAAAATATTCGTGTTTCGTGAGGGGATCGGTGCCAGGAACAATATCACTCCGATTATCATCGAGTTCTACTTTCCTCCGACTTACCACTACATTTAGGAATTCCTCTAAGGAAAACCGCATGGAGAGCAACAAATATTTTGTTCTCTTATGGGTTGTGGAAATAACATCATTTGGTTTCCCTATGATAACCAATTATAAATAGGCACTTATCCGATTTGGGTTCTAGTTTGGTACCATCCAAACATTTAATGTATGCCCAGCATCCCCAAATCTTCAGGAATGAGAAACCTGGTTTCTTTCCTGTCCATATTTCATATGGAGTCTGTCCAACAGACTTTGATGGATACTTATTCAAAATAAGTATTACATTGTTCAATGCGTATCCCATGAAGGAAATTGGTAGCTTAGTGCGACTCATCATTGAACTTACTATGTCAAACAAAGTTCGGTTTCTCTGTTCGGACACACCGTTCAATTGAGGTGTTCCGGGAGGAGTCCACTGTGAAAGAATACCATACTCTTTCAAGTAATCGAGAAACTTATTTCTCGAGTTTTTTCCACCACGGTCCAACCGTAATGATTTAATACTTTTGCCGGTCTGTTTTTCTCTACTTCGTGTCGAAACTCTTTGAATATTTCAAAAGTTTCCGAATTGTGTGTCATAAGATACACATAACCATAACGCGATACATAATCCGTAAAGGTTACGAAGTATTCATATCCACCTCTAGCCTGGCTAGACATGGGCCCACATACGTCACCATGAATGAGGGCTAACAGCTCAGTGGCACTTACACCTTTACCGCTAAATGATGTTTCAAGCACTTTGCCTAATAAACTAGATTCATAGACGTCATATGATTTAAGATCAAATCCGTCCAAGTATCCACTCTTCGAAAGTGTGGATATACGATTCTTGTTAATGTGTCTCAGACAACAATGTCATAGATAAATTTCATCCGTGTTACTCAATTTAAGCCTTTTGTTTGTCATGTTATATGTTTGAGATTCATTTATATTCAAAATATAAATACTATTATTAACATCTGCTGTACATATCAAAATTTTATCTTAATATAAAAAACACCTAGTGTTCCATAATACAAAGGTACAACTGCAACGGGTTAAACAAAATACAGAGATGATGTTCCTAGTCAAACTAGGTACAAAATAACAGTCACCTAACGTAATTACATGCCCCAAGGGCAGATACAAAACATAGGTCCCAATAGCCAAAACAGCGACTCTCGTCCCATTTTCGACTCGTAGGTCGATCTCGCCTGAAGCCAGTATCCTGCTAATCAGCAGATCCTGCACACCATTACATATGTGAGTACCACATCCAGAATAAAAAATCCAATTTTTAAAACTAGTAGTGGACATGTTTATAACAAACTTACCTGAAGTCGGAGCCTTGCTCGTCTTCACTTTCTTCAACTCCGCATTGTACTCGCGGAAGTCACGCTTCCAGTGACCCCGTTTGCCACAATGTAGGCAGACGTCTTGGGATATGTCCTTAGTCTTCCCAGAAAATTGTGATGATTTAGCCTTGTCATTTTTCTTCATTATCTTCACACCCCATAAGCCTTCGGCCAAGCCTTAGCCATCTAGGATGTCGAAGTAAGGTGCACCTCGTGCTTCTTGCCCTTTAGAAGCTCTAGCTCTGCCTCCTTGAGCATAGCCATCAACTCTCCAAGAGTCTTCTCTTGGTTCATCATGTTGTAGTTCATGACGAACCTGCCCCAGCACTCGGACTGAGACTGTAAGATCAAATCTATGGAAGTCTCGGCCTCGAAGGTAATGCCCAGCTGGCCTAGCTGTTCGATGTCAGTAATCATCTGTGATATATAGTGCTCGACGGATATACCCTCTGACAAACGCGAGCGAAAGAGCTTCTTTCGCAACTCATGCTTCTGCGATCTAAGATTAGACATGTGAAGATCCTTCAATTTCAACATCTTACTATAAGGATCCAATACTTTGTTCTAACGATGAAATTGAGGAGTCATTGCGGCAAGCATGACAGATTGAGCACTAAAGTTATTATCATGATGAGTGTTCCAAAGCTCATGCTCTACTATTTTCTCAACTCCGGGCTCAGGCGCGAGAGGTTTCTCTATAACATAGAGTAACTTCTTGGCTCCCAGGACTATCATGAGATTCATCTCCCAATCTGGAAAATTGGAGCCGTTAAAGACATTATCGCCAATGACGATGTCCCTAACGCTAATCTTTCCTGCCATCTCGATTGCAATAGTCCAACTATTCAATAGACGATATCGGGTACACTCAAAATGTAATGGTTACTATAGTCCAACTATATAACCAACTATAAGTGGAGTAGTGTCTTGTACAGTCTAAATGTTCAAAGAAAGCAATAAAATAAATATTAGTCCAACTAATATATTTATAATGACGATAAATAAAATTAAAAGAGCGAGTATTGGCAAATATTTAAATGAAATTTCAAATTTAATACTAGCCTCCCACTATTTTTCGGTGAGCCCCTAACCCTCTGTGGAGTACTCGGGAAATCTAGTTTCCTAGTGGGCTAGGATCCCGTTAAATAACACATAACTTTGACTTTGGCCAACAAGCTGTATGAAACTTAACTAGGTAGATTTCTAAGATCAATTGGATCTCATCCAATTCCTAGATCCGGTAGGTGGACCTCCAAGTCCAAAACATATATCCAATATATCACCCTAACATTTTCCTCTGAATCAACCAAGCCTTGGCTTTGGCTCAACAAGCTTAATGATTCCAGTTAAGTGTGACCCATTGACAGTGAGAAAGCTTCGTAATCCACATCGATGTACAGAAGTGTCCTTGACTTTGGCCAACAAATCAAAACTTCCCAAGATATGCGATATGTAATAAAGTTTTGGTGGTTCAAACACATCCGCGATGGATAATGTTCTTGACTTTTGATAACAAACCAATGCCAATCTTGGATCTTGAGAGAGAACCACTCAATGGAAGGAAAACGCTTAATATATATTGAGGGTTTTTCGCGTAAATTGGCAACCAATTTATTATTTTTGATTAGGTCTCATCATACACCCTTAAACATGCATTCTAAAAACAAAATTAGGCGCGATAAAATTAATAATGATATGCGGATAGATATATAACAATTTGTTCCTAGAACAAATCTCTATATTTCCTCTCTCCCGCTAGCACTATTCATACTTCTACCCAATTACATAATACATTAAAGAAACCTCATTTACATTGAGGGGAATTGGTGAGAAGAGAAATACAAAGAGTAAAGAGATAATAGGCTGGACACGCAGGTCCAATTTAATAAATTCTAAATTTATTACAATAATTTCCAAAATTACCCCCACCCTTCTAATATCCATCCGATATACATTATTCATACAAATACATCCAAGTATTCACACAAATCATGTTATTCAATCAATCTAATCCAATTAATTAATCTTTGAATTAATGACCATCCAATGTTTAAACAACGATTTGATTTGCGCAAGTCCAACTCTTTAAGAATAAATACTCAAAGTACATATTCTTGAATTATATCGAACTATAATTTTAAATCCAATTTAATTTGTATCCAATACTAATTCGTATTTAATTCTAAATTAAATAATTACACTTATTTTAGTGCCTTTTAGACTTAGATTCTAAATCTAATCTAAATGTGTCTCAAAGACCCAATTAGTATCCAATACTATTTTAATTAAAGTCCAATGGGCTTTCAATTAATTCTTAAGGCATGAGCTTTTGCCAATATGGATCCAATCCAAGATGCCAATGCCCAATAAGGAATCACCCTTTTGCCAAAAATCAATTTAGGCCCATTATGCCCAATTAAATTATTAAAGGCCCAAGTATCATATTTGGACTTTATGGAAATGGTTTTAGGCCCAATTGGATCCAAACCAATTGTCCAAAACCAAACTTGGCCCAACCAAGCCCAAATACAACAAATTAACCCAATCCACTTTAAAAGACTAATTCATATTAACATAATATTCTAATATCACATTAATTTTAATTAAAGTGTAATTACCATAATTAATTAATTAAACTAATATTTCCAAAACATCAATTTAAACTAATTAATCATGATTTAATCATCCAATTAATGTCAAACACAAATTGAAGTAAAAATCAATTCTATAACATGCTTAGGCTCACGACAATGGTAAAGAAATTATTATGCAATTTGATTTCAATCTAATTAAATCAACATGTAACATACATTTCATGCCAACAACACATCCAATTGCTAATTTTCAAAAAATCACAATGAGCACATACTATGGTACAGTCGGCCATGTCAAAGGAATTGTGGATTTTTGATCCAATCAATTTTTCTCAAATCTTAATATGCACAAATCCAATTCATCATCATCCAAACACAACTACACAAACAATTTAGGTAAATCAAGCTCCAAACAAAAAATTCCAAATTAAAGTCATGAACCCTAGAATCCAAATCATGCTTAGAAAAGGCTCTGCTACCATTGTTAGTGTCCTAGACATGCCAAGAGATCTCTAACGAATTAATTCTAAATTAACTCGTTCGTGCGAATTAAAATCTAATTTCAATTCCGCGTCGAAATCCAATTTCACATAATATATCGAATATATTATTTTATCGATTAATTCCAAATTAATCGTTCTCTCTCTTTAATTGATATTTTATCCCAGATAAAATATCTCCGTAATTAATCCCAGATTAATTTTCTCTCTCATCTAATTAATCCCAGATTAATTAAAGTGCTAGTCATACATCATCGGTGAATCTTCGGGAAGCGACCCATGAGATCCACGTATATGTTGGCAGTAAATACGGTCGTTGGACTATCCGAACACGTAAGTACCTAATACTACGTTTTTACCGATTTACAAGACAAGGTTGGCTTCTAGCAAAGCGCCATGCCTACTCAATTCTCCAGAAATATCCTTACAGGAATATATGATCTATATCAAGCGTAGTATACCGTAGTATTGCGTATGTCGATCCAGTATCGGATGTCCACGTGCTAGGCCTGGGGCTAGAATTATGTCTGCCTCGTACGAAGCACATATCGGATGTCTGGCAACTAGTCTCTATAATCGGATATACATGACCTAGTCATAATATCCCGATAGCTCAAGCATTTAAAAGAATGAGTTTCGTATCCTATGTGACCATCATCTCCATATGACTGGAGTGATACTTTTGTCTTAACATCACACCCAATACACTACGATTCTCAATATACCCAGCATTGGCGTACACAAAACCTGTTAAAGCCCTGGACTACCGCAACCAAAGTATATTGATTGTCGCAAGTATTAGCGGCACAAGTCTCAGGTTAAGACCAAATACACCTACCCTGATTGCAGACTCCCATAGACACATAGTCATACTACTAATGGGATTCCAGGGGTCTATCCAGAGCGAAGCTGTTTCCCGTACCATCGGTAAAACACATAAGTCATCCAATGATCAAAAAAAAAATTACCAAGACAATTAGGGTTCCTCCATTTTCGGCCAAGCCAAAGAAATTGGGGAAAATTGTTCCAAACCAATTTTCTTGAAATTGATCATGCACAACTTCAATTCAACCTCATTCAAGCATACTTAATCAAACAATTCAACCAATTCATGCTCAAATCGATTTTGCCCAATTTTAAACCCTAAAAATTTCATGCTTGATATAAGCTCAAGATACCATTGTTGGTTTCTAATAAGGTCCCAAGAATCATCAAATCAAGCAAGAAACAAGTGAATACACAAAGGAGAATGGCAGAAACATACTCACAATGAACGGTTTGGATGCTACAAAGAACACAAGCCTTTTCACCCCTCCTTGAAGCTCGGCAGTGGCTTCCCTTGGCAGTTGACTACTCCGTTTTGGTGTCCTTGGCTCCTCCAAGAATCGGCCATTGAAGACTCCATTGATGCTCCAAGCTTCAAGCTTTCAAAGATGATTCCATGCTCACGAAAACGATGCCCTATCACCTTAGGATAACCCATGTGTGTGCTAGCACCTTGTCTTCTTCCTTGCTTCTCACGGCCAAGCCAAGATCTGGAGGAAGAAGAAGAAGAAACGGCTCAAAGCCGAGAGAGAAGAGGAGGGAAAGAGAAGGTTTCCTTGAAACCGTATGTCAATAGATAGAGAGAGAATAAAAAATGTATTTGGTTTTATATTTACCAAATAAATTAACCATTTACAAATTTTAATTTCAAAAAACAAAAGTCAAAAAGCAAAAAGAAATTAAATGCTTTTCAACTACCACATCAATCACTCAATCAAATTGTCACATCACTCAAAGTGACATGTGATTTGCCGCTTGATGTGACTAATGATTTGACGCTTGATTTGACTTGCGTGACGCACTCGAATTCGAAATGCAAATGCGCTCGTAAACAATCCTGGGCTCGGGTTCGCTAATTCCAAATTAACGAATTTTCCGTTGCGACGCAATTAAACGATCACGCCTAGCGAAATCACTATTCACGTCGCTAACGAATTAATTCTAAATTAACTAGTTCACCCGAATTAAAATATAATTTCAATTCCGCGTCGAAATCCAATTTCGCATAATATATCAAATATAATATTTTATCGATTAATTCCAAATTAATCGTTCTCTCACTTTAATTGATATTTTATCCCAGATAAAATATCTCTGTAATTAATCCCAGATTAATTTTCTCTCTCATTTTATTAATCCTAGATTAATTAAAGTGCGAGTCATACATCATCGGTGAATCTTCGGGAAGAGACCCATGAGATCCCCAGATATGTTAGCAGTAAATACGGTCATCGGACTATCCGAACACGTAAGTACCTAGTACTACGTTTTTACCGATTTACAAGATAAGGTTGGCTTCTAGCAAAGAGCCATGCCTACCCAATTCTCCAGAAATATCCTTACAGGAATATGTGATCTATATCAAGCGTAGTATACCGTAGTATTAGGTATGTCGATCCAGTATCGGATGTCCACGTGCTAGGCCTGGGGCTGGAATTGTGTCTGCCTCGTACGAAGCACATATCGGATGTCTGGCAACTAGTCTCTATAATCGGATATACATGACCTAGTCATAACATCCCGATAGGTCGAGCATTTAAGAGAACGAGTTCCGTATCCTATGTGACAATCATCTCCATATGACTGGAGTGATACTTCTGTCTTAACATCACACCCAATACACTACGATTCTCAATATACCCAGCATTGGCGTACACAGAACCTGTTAAAGCCCAGGACGACTGCAACCAAAGTATATTGATTGTCGCAAGTATTAGCGGTGCAAGTCTCAGGTTAAGATCAAATACACCTACCCTGATTGCAGACTCCCATAGACACATAGTCATACTACCAATGGGATTCCGCAGGGGTCTATCCAGAGCGAAGCTGTTTCCCGTACCATCGGTAAAACACAACCTCCTATCACACTTGCATGAGTATCCTATACCCAAATATATGAGAACTATGTCGTTGTGCCCTCACAACGCGCACAAATGTAATACTAGTCTTTTACGTATTTATCGATGTCCAATCTCAATAATACTCTGACTAGGGATATTTAATGATTTATCCTTCGTGGACTGATACTGTCTCATATCATTCTCAGTCCAGGAGCAAATCATAGGGACCTCCTATCATTTATATAACTTGGTGATCTAATCACAAATGATAGGAGTGCAATCCCTTTTGTCACATAGTTAATTTGTAGAACAACACCGTGATCTATAAAAATAGTGACGCTATGGGTCATAATTGTCCAACACTCTAAGCGTGATTCTAGTGTGAATAATTCAAGAAAGTTTGTGGAAAAAACTTACATTGAACGGATGTGATTCAAAACTTTCTTTGTATATTGATGAAGCTCTAAGCTTTGTTGAATGAATTCAACCCAAGGGTGAGTTTCCCTATCACCTTACAAGACTCCTTAAGTGCTAGCTTGGAATCAATGGAGAAAATGAGCCCTAGCTCACGACAATGGAAGGAGAGAAGAGAGAGTTTTTGGTTTTTTTGTATTTTGTTTTCTAAAAACAATTACCAAAGTCAATTTCCAAAAAGGTGTATATGCTTTTCCAAAAAGCAAAACAAAGGCAAAGTGTGATGAGCAAGTTTCCATTAAATGCTCTCAACCATTTCCATCAACTTGATTGACTAGTGATGTAAGTTAGTGGGTCCCACACTTAAATTCAAAATTCAAGTCGGTGAGACTACACACTTCGGGCTCGGGTTCGTTTAATTTGATTAAAAGAATTTTCTATCGCAACCTAATTAAATCCAATTTAATTAAATAATAATGCCTTGCAAAATTATAACGAAAGTCGCTTACGAATTAATTCTAAATTAATTCATTCGCCCGAATTAAAATCCAATTTTAATTCCGCTTTGAAATCCGATTTCATTTAATATATCCAATATATTATTTAATTGATTAATTCCAAATTAATCGCATTCTCTCTTCTATTCGAATTTTATCCCAAATAAATTCTTACCATAATTAATCCCAGATTAATTTTCACTCTCTCATAATTAATCCTATATTAATTTTGTTTGAGTCAAGTGTCATCAGTGAATCTTTAGGAAGCGACCCAAGAGATTCCTGGATATGTTGGCAGTAAATACGATTGTCGGACTATCCGACTCATGCGTACCTTGTACCACGTTCATACCGATTTACAAGACATGGTTGGTATCTAGCAAAGCACTATGCCTACCCAATTCTCCAGAAATATTCAACGAAGAATATATAATCTATATCAGGCATAGTATACAATGTATTGCATATTACGATCCAGTATCAGATGTCACATGCTAGGCCTGGGGCTGGAATTGTGTCTACCCGGTACGAAGCATTTATCAGATCACTAGCAACTAGTCTATGTAATCAGATAATCATGACCTAGTCATACTATCCCGATAGCTGCATCATTTAAGAGTACTAGTTATGTATCCCTGCGTGATCATTATCTCCATATGACTGAAGTGATAATTCCATCTTGACATCACATCCAATACACTACGATTCTCTGTATACCCAGAAGAGGCGTACACAAAACATGTTAAAGCTCCGGACGACCAAAACCAAAGTATACTAATTGTCGCAAGTATTAGCGATGCAAGTCTCAGGTTAAGACCACATACATCTACCCTGATTCAGAATCCCATAGACACATAGTCATACTACCAATGAGATTCCGATGGGTCTATCCAGAGCGAAGCTGTTCCTGGTCCAACGGCTAACAAAACCTTATATCACACTTGCATAAGTATCCAATACTTAAATATATGAGAACTATGTCATTAGGCTTCCATAACGGGCACAAGTGTAATACTAACATATTTAGCATTATCGATGTCTAGTCTCAATAATACTACGACTATGGATATTTAATGATTAAACCTTTCGTGGATTAATATTGTCTCATATCTTATTAAACTGGTACTAATCATATGGAATTTTATCATTTATATATCCAAGTAATCCAATTATAAAATGATAAAAGAGCAATTTCCCTTGTCACATAGTTAATTTGTACAAAAACACCATGTCTTTTACAAATAATAATGTTATGGGTCATAATTGTCCAACAATCTCCCACTTGGCCTATAGCCAATCACTCAAGTGTCCAACACCTGAAATATGTACGAGTCTCTCATGCTTATGCTGAGATATCACTTTCGCCAGCGGATATGTAAGGTTATCATCTGAAACGATCTTTTCGATCTTCACATCGCCACGATGTGTGATCTCACAAATCAGATGAAACCATCGAAGTACATACTTGGATCATTGATGAGACAGTGGTTCCTTAGCTTGTGCTATATCCCAGCTCAGCTCCTAACAGAACTACTCCTAATCTAATTAGGAATTTTAAAGATCCAAAATGCTTCTTTTTCTGCCTCAGCCGCAGCAATGTATTCCGCTTTTATTGTTGAATCGGCAACAATATATTGCTTAGAAGATTTCCAGCTCATTGTTCCGTTGTTCAAACAAAATATGTACCCTTATTATGACTTACAGTCATCTTTATCGGTTTGGAAACTCGCATCGGTGAACCCAGTCACCTCAAGTTCTCCATCGCCATAAACTAAGAAAGCATCCTTAGTTCATTTAAGATAATAAAGAGTGTTCTTAACATCAATCAAGTGACCATCACCTGGATCAGCCTGATAGTGACTGCAGATGCTCAAAGCATATGAGACACCAGGTCACGTACATGTTATGACATACATGATCGATCTGACTGCTTAAGGGAACGTGATATGATTCATTGTATCTCTCTCATCTTTAGTTTCAGGACAAATGTCATTAGATAGAGAGACGCCATGTGACACTGGAAGCACCCCCCCTCTGGGCTGATCCATGTTGAATCTCTTCAACACTTGTCAATATACGAGTTCTCAGAGAGTGCCAACAATTTTTAGATCTATCCTAGTAGATCCTTATTCCTAGAATAAAGGTTGCCTCTCCCAAGAATTTCGTGGAGAAATTTAATGAAAGCCAAGCTTTCACCGATTTTAATATGGGAATGTCATTGCTAAGAAGCAATACATCATCAACATATATGACAATCATTGCCAGTGCGTTCCCACTAACCTTTCTTATATACACAAGAATCATCATCGTTTTGAATGAAACCATATACCATTATGATCTCATCAAAATGTTGGTTCCAAGAACGCAATGCTTGCTTTAATCCATAAATGGATCGATTTAACTTGCAAACCTTGTTTGCATGTTTTGACACGAAAAAACCTTCAGGCTGTTGTATATAAATATCCTCCAAAAGGTTTCCGTTAAGGAAAATGGTTTTGACGTCTATCTGCCATATTTCATAATCGAAATATGCAGCAATAGCAAGCATTATCCGAATGGATTTAATCATGGCAACGGGTAAAAGGTTTCGTCGCAATCAATACCATGTTGATGATGATACCCTTTCGCTACAAGCCTAGCTTTGTACGTTTGTTTGTTGCCATCCATGTCTGTCTTCACCATGAAGAACCATTTGCTATCAATAGACACAATGCTTTCTGATACATCAACCAGTGTCTAAACTTGGTTGGTATACATGGAATCCATTTCGGATTTCATGGCATCTTGCTATAAAACGGAGTCGATACCTTGTATCACTTCCTCATACGTAGCCGGTTTGTATTCCTCAATAAGATTAATATCTATATGAGGTGAGATCAGAAACCCATACCTCTAATGTTGTTTTCTGACTCTCTCTGACCTACGCGGTTCTTGTGTATTAGAAGATTGTGGAACAGTCTCATCCCTGATGAACTATTCGTGTTCCGTGAGGGGATCGGTGGCAGAAATAATATCACTCTAATTTTCATCGAGTTCTACTTTCCTCCCACTTACCATTACATTTAGGAATTCCTCTAAGGAAAACCACATGGAGATCAACAAATAATTTGTTCTCTTATTGGTTGTGGAAATAACATCATTTGGTTTCCCTATAATAACCAATTACAAATAGGCACTTATCCGATTTGGGTTCTAGTTTGGTACCATCCAAACGTTTAACGTATGCCCAGCATCCCCAAATCTTCAGGAATGAGAAACCCGATTTCTTTCCTGTCAATATTTCATATGGAGTCTGTCCAACAGACTTTGACGGAACCTTATTCAAAATAAGTATTGCAATGTTCAATGCGTATCCCATGAAGGAAATTGGTAGCTCAGTGCGACTCATCATTGACCTTACCATGTACAACAAAGTTCGGTTTCTCCGTTCGGACACACCGTTCAATTGAGGTGTTCCGGGAGGAGTCCACTTTGAAAGAATACCATACTCTTTCAAGTAATCGAGAAACTTATTGCTCAAGTATTTTCCACCACGGTCCAACCGTAATGATTTAATACTTTTACCGGTCTGTTTTTCTCTACTTCGTGTCGAAACTCTTTGAATATTTCAAAAGTTTCCGACTTGTGTGTCATAAAATACACATAACCATAACGCGATGCAACATCCGTAAAGGTTATGAAGTATTCATATCCACCTCTAGCCTGGCTAGACATGGGCCATATACGTCACCATGAACGAGGGCTAACAGCTTAGTGGAATTTACACCTTTACCGCTAAAAGACGTTTCAAACACTTTGCCTAATAAACTAGATTCGCAGACGTCATATGATTTAAGATCTAATATGTCCAAGTATTCACTCTTCGAAAGTGTGGATATATGAGTCTTGTTAATGTGTCCCAGACAACAATGCCATAGATAAGTTTCATCCGTGTTACTCAATTTAGGCCTTTTGTTTGTCATGTTATATGTTTGAGATTCATTTATGATCAAAATATAAATACTATTATTGACATATGCTGTATATATCAAATTGTTATCTTTATATACAAAACACCTAGTGTTCCAGAATACAAAGGTACACCCCCAACGGGTTAAACAAAATACAGAGATGATGTCTCTAGTCAAACTAGGTATAAAATAACAGTCACCTAATGTAATTACATGCCCCAAGGGCATATACAAAACATAGGTCCCAACGGCCAAAATAGTGACTCTTATCCCGTTTCTGACTAGTGGGTCGATCTCGCTTGAAGCCAGTATCCTGCTAATCAGCAGATCCTGCACACTAGTACATATGTGAGTACCACATCCAGAATCAAAAATCTAATTTTTAAAACCTGTAGTGGACATGTTTATAACAAACATACCTGAAGCTGAAGCCTTGCCCGTCTTCACTTCCTTCAACTCTGCCTTGTACTCACGGCAGTCACGCTTCCAGTGACCCTGTTTGCCATAATGTAGGCAGACGTCTTGGGATTTGTCTTTAGTCTTCCCTGAAAACTGTGATGATTTAGCCTTGCCCTTTTTCTTCCTTATCTTCACACCCCCAGAAGCCTTCGGCCAAGCCTTGTCCATCTGGGATGTCGAAGTAAGGTGCGTCTCGCAATTCTTGCCATTTAGAAGCTCTAGCTTTGCCTCCTTGAGCATAGCCATCAACTCTCCAAGAGTCTTCTCTTGGTTCATCATGTTGTAGTTCATGACGAACCAGCCCCAGCACTCGGGCAGAGACTGTAAGATCAAATCTATGGAAGTCTAGGCCTCGAAGGTTATACCCAGCTGACCTAGCTGTTCGATATCAGCAATCATCTGCGACACATAGTGCTCGACAGATATACCCTCTGACATACGCGAGCGAAAGAGCTTATTTCGCAACTCATGCTTATGAGATCTAAGATTAAACCTCTGAAGAACCTTCAATTTCAACATCATACTATAAGGATCCAATCCTTTGTTCTGACGACGAAATTGAGGAGTCATTGCGGCAAGCATGACATATTAGGCACTAAAGTTATCATCATGATGAGTCTTCCAAAGCTCATGCTTTACTATTTTCTCAACTCTAGGCTCAGGCCCGAGAGGTTTCTCTATAACATAGAGTAACTTCTCGGCTCCCAGAACTATCATGAGATTCATCTCCCAATATGGAAAATTGGAGCCGTTAAAGACATTATCGCCCATGACGATGTCCCTAACGCTAATCTTTCCAGCCATCTCGATTGCAATAGTCCAACTATTCAATCAACGATATCGGGTACACTCAAAATGTAATGGTTACTATAGTCCAACTATATAACCAACTACAAGTGGAGTAGTGTCTTGTACAGTCTAACTGTTCAAAGAAAACAATAAAACAAATATTAGTCCAACTAATATATTTATAACGACAATAAATAAAATTAAAAGAGCGCGTATTGGCAAATATTTAAACGAAATTGTAAATTTAATACTAGCCTCCCATTATTTTTCGGCGAGCTTCTAACCCTCTGTGGAGTACTCGGGAAACCCAGTTTTCGAGTGGGCTAAGATCCTGTTAAATAACAAACAACCTTGACTTTGGCCAACAAGCTGTATGATACTTAACTAGGTAGATCTCTAAGATCAATTGGATCCCATCCAATTTCTAGATCTGGTAGGTGGACCTCCAAGTCCAAAACATATATCTAATATATCATCCTAACCTTTTCCTCTGAATCAACTAAGCCTTGGCTTTGGCTCAACAAGCTTAATGATTATAGTTAAGGGTGACCCATTGACAGTAGGAAAGCTTCGTAATCCAGGTCGATGTACAGAAGTGACCTTGACTTTGGCCAACAAATCACAACTGCCCAAGACATGCGATATGTAACAAAACTTTCGTGGTTCAAACACATCCGCGACGGATAATGTTTTTTACTTTGGCCAACAAACCAATGCCAATCTTGGATCTTGAGAGAGAACCACTCAATGGAAGGAAAACGCTTAATATATATTGCGGGATTTTCACGTAAATTGGCAACCAATTTATTATCTTTGATTAGGTCTCATCATACACCCTTAAACATGCATTCTAAAAGCATAATAAGGCGCGATGAAATTAATAATGATATGCGGATGGATATATAACAATTTATTCCTAGAACAAATCTCTCTCATTCCTCTCTCCCGCTAGCACTATTCATACTTCTATCCAATTACATAATACATTAAAGAAACCTAATTTACATTGAGAGGAATTGGTGAGAAGAGAAATACAAAGAGTAAAGAGATAATAGGCTGGACACGCAGGTCCAATTTAATAAATTCTAAATTTATTACAACAATTTCCAAAATTGACCCCACTATTCTAATATACATCTGATATACATTATTCATACAAATACATCCAAGTATTCACACAAAGCATGTTATTCAATCAATCTAATCCAATTAATTAATCTTTGAATTAATGACCATCCAATGTTCAAACAACGATTTGATTTGTGCGAGTCCAACTCGTTTAAGAATAAATACTCAAAGTACATATTCTTGAATATATCGAACTGCAATTTTAAATCCAATTGAATTTGTATCCAATACTAATTCGTATTTAATTCTAAATTAAATAATTACACTTATTTTATTGCGTTTTAGACTTAGATTCTAAATCTAATATAAATGGGTCTCAAATGCCCAATTAGTGTCCAATACTATTTTAATTAAAGTCCAATGGGCTTTCATTTAATTCTCAAGGCATGGGATTTGGCAAATATGGATCCAATCCAAGATGCCAAGGCCCCAATAAGGAATCACCATTTTGCCAAAAATCAATTTAGGCCCAATTAAATTATTAAAGGCCCAATTATCATATTTGGACTTTATGGAAATGGTTTTAGGCCCAATTGGATCCAACCCAATTGTCCAAAACCAAACTTGGCCCAACCAAGCCCATTAAGCCCAAATACAATAAATTAGCCCAATCCAATTTTAAAGACTAATTCATATTAACATAATATTCTAAATATCACATTAATTTTAATTAAAGTGTAATTACCATAATTAATTAATTAAACTAATATTTCCAAAACATCAATTTAAACTAATTAATCATGCTTTAATCATCCAATTCATGTCCAACACAAATTGAAGCAAAATCAATTCTATAACATGCTTAGGGTTACGACAATGACAAATAAATTATCATGCAATTTGATTTCAATCTAATTAAATCAGCATTTAATATACATTTCATGCCAACAACACATCCAATTGCTAATTTTCAAAAAATCACCATGAGCATATACTAGGGTACATTCGGCCATGTAAAAGGAATTGGGGATTTTTGATCCAATCAATTTCTCTCAAATCCTAAGATGCATAAATCCAATTCATCATCATCCAAACACAACCACACAAACAATTTAGGTAAATCAAGCTCCAAGTAAAAAATCCCAAATTAAAGTCATGAACCCTAGAATCCAAATCATGCTTAGAAAATGCTCTGATATTATTGTTAGTGTCCTAGACATGCCACGTGATCTCTAAGCGTGATTCTAGTGTGAATAATTCAAGAAAGTTTGTGGAAAAAACTTACATTGAACGGATGGATTCAAAACTTTCTTTGTATATTGATGAAGCTCTAAGCTTTGTTGAATGAATCCAACCCAAGTGTGAGTTTCCCTATCACCTCACAAGACTCCTTAAGTCCTAGCTTGAAAGATTTTGAAGCAAACTCAATGGAGAAAATTAGCCCTAGCTCACGGCAATGGAATGAGAGAAAATAGAGTTTTTAGTTTTTTTGTATTTTTTTTTCTAAAAACAATTACCAAAGTCAATTTCCAAAAAGGTTTACATGTTTTTCCAAAAAGCAAAACAAAGGCAAAGTGTGATGAGCAAGTTTCCAATAAATGCTCTCAACCACTTCCATCAACTTGATTGACTAGTAATTTAAGTTAGTTAGTGGGTCCCACACTTAATTCAAAATTCAAGTTGGGTGATACTACACACTTCGGGCTCGGGTTCGTTTAATCCGATTAAATGAATTTTCCGTCGTGACGTAATTAAATCCAATTTAATTAAATAATAATGCCTAACAAAATTATTACGAAAGTCGCTTACGAATAAATTCTAAATTAATTCGTTCGCCCGAATTAAAATCCAATTTTTATTCCGCTTTGAAATCCGATTTCATTTAATATATCCAATATATTATTTAATCGATTAATTCCAAATTAATCGCATTCTCTCTTCTATTCGAATTTTATCCTAGATAAATTCTTGCCGTAATTAATCCCATATTAATTTTCTCTCTCTCATAGTTAATCCTAGATTAATTCTGTTCTAGTCAAGTGTCATCGGTGAATCTTTAGGAAGCGACCCAAAAGATCCCTGGATATGTTGGCAGTAAATACGGTTGTCGGACTATCCGACACATGCGTACCCTGTACCACGTTCTTACCGATTTACAAGACATGGTTGGCTTCTAGCAAAGAACCGTGCCTACCCAACTCCCCATAAATTTTTATCGAAGAATATATAATCTATATCAGGCATAGTATACAATGTATTGCGTATTACGATCCAGTATCGGATGTCACATGCTAGGCCTGGGGCTGGAGTTATGTCTGCCCCGTACGAAACATATATCGGATCACTAGCAACTAGTCTCTATAATCAGATAATCATGACTAAGTCACACTATCCCGATAGCTGCATTATTTAAGAGTACTAGTTCTGTATCCCTGCTTGATCATCATCTCCATATGACTGAAGTGATACTTCCATCTTGACATCACATCCAATACACTACGATTCTCAGTATACCTAGAAGAGGCGTACACAAAACCTGTTAAAGCTTCGGACGACCAAAACCAAAGTATACTGATTGTCGCAAGTATTAGCAATGCAAGTCTTAAGTTAAGACCACATACACCTACCCTGATTCGGATTCAGATAGACACATAGTCATACTACCAATGGGATTCCGAGGGGTCTATCCAGAGCGAAGCTTTTCCCGATCCAACGGCTAACAGAACCTCCTATCACACTTGCATAAGTATCCAATACTTAAATATATGAGAACTATGTCGTTAAGCTTCCATAACGCGCACAAGTGTAATACTAGCCTATTCTGCATTATCGATTTCCACTCTCGATAATACTACGACTAGGGATATTTAATGATTAAACCTTTCGTGGATTAATATTGTCTCATATCTTATTAATCCGGTACTAATCATATTGACTTTTATCATTTATATATCCAAGTAATCCAATTACAAAATGATAAAAGAGCAATTTCCTTTGTCACATAGTTAATTTGTACAAAAATACCATGTAATAGTGATGCTATGGGTCATAATTGTCCAACACTAATGACCAAATTGGATACTAATTACAATAATTCCATCCAATATACATCACACATGCTTCATTACTTCCAATTCCATCCACCACAACAAAAAGCCCCAAATTTAAGAAACAAAAGGAACCCTAGAACCATTCTAAGAATTCAAGAAAACATGAAACTAAATTTCAAGCTTAGGGTTAAGTAGATTACCTTTAATCCATTGAAATCCCAAACTTTTTCTTGATTTTTTCCTTTGTTTTCTTCATGATTTGTTCAAACCAACTTTGGAGCTTTTGTTTTTGATCATTTTCGGCCATGGTGGTTAAGTTATGGAAGAAGAAAACATTTCCCTCTTTAAAAACAAAGAAACCGACTTTAAGGGGTATTTAGGGAATTTTGAAAATTTAATCAAATTAAATCAAATCAAACTTTATATTATCAAATCATATTTGGACAAATAAAGTTCAATTAAATCATGTCATGTAAACCAATAATAATTGGACAAATTTCATAACATTTATGAAAATAGTTTATTAATTCATCATTTAAATATTTAACAATTAAATATTCAAATAATCAATTAATATAATTATTATTATATATGTATTTTTATTTACAATAAATAACAAATACATATATTTATGGCATGTGTCAAAATCTCATTTGATGAATAATTAATGTGTATCTAATCATATTATATATCAAATACAAATACACAATAATTACGATTGACCAAAATCCCCTAATGCATGTGTTATCGTTTAACCGATTAAACGATCTGAATTAACTCATTTAATCCGGTGAAATATTATGAATAATCCGTATTATTCATATCGCGTTGCCCAAGCGCTCAACGAGTACACTTTATATTGTGGGACTCTCTAAGTTTAGGTTTATCCGTCAAAAAATCCAATTTCGTGTCCATAATCCACCCACTCATTGATTATGATGACCACAGATAATCTCGCTAAACTATGCAAGCCGAGGTCATTGCATACGTATAATCCCTCCTTCACATGCTATCCATATTATACCTGGGATATAGATGAGAATGTCAAATCCGTTCGGTATAATATAATTGACTTTCAATTTACGATCTCTAAATAACTCTCGGAACTAATTTCTGAAGTTATACCACGGCCATGGATTTACTAGATCGTAAACACGTGAGGATGTCTATGCCCTGTACACAGGACTGAAGGATCCTATCTTGATACGCAATGGATATCATGAGCATCAGTCCACACCCAACGAACATGCGGATGTCTTATCTAAATAGATCGGTGACGTGACTACCATCAAAGTATGGAGGATAACTCATATATCCCACAGTGGTATCTCAAGTCGAAAGACCACTATGCTCGCTCAACTCGGGAAGATTCCTATTGACGTTGGTGTACCATTTATTAGGAAATCTTTAGTGAGTCGTTCAGTGTCTTATCAAATAAAAACCTACATGTCTATATGAGTAACCCGCCCGAGACTCATGGTTCATTTAGATAAACCATCGGACCAAGTCAGGATGTACGACATGTACTGGTCTCAGCAGATTGTACTAACCGACCCGAGTTAGCAAATCTTAACCATGAACTTTATTCAAGGATATACATCTAATAGTGTGATTCCCAATGTCAATTACAAACTACGTTGTAACTGCGCACTATATTGAAAATCCTAGGGTCTTTGTCTAATATACACGTATCACTAAACCAGATTTAATTTCGATCTAATCATAATCAAATATCTAATCGTAATTAGATCGAATAAGTGTATAAGAGACAAGGGTGCTACCATTAAATTAGTAATATTATGGAAAATAGAATTGCTCGTATTTATAAATCAGACAGAAATACGATCCAGATTGGCACTCTGAGCACCAACCCTAATAATTTCTCCCACTTGCTCTAGTGCCAGTCCACAGTATCATATACACATCTCAATGTGTATCACATACTCATGGCCCTCAAGAGCTCACCTCTCACTCAAGAAGTAGGCAACAAGAAGTAAGCCATACTTTAACAAATTGAGTCTGTCCAACAAACTCAATCATTTTCCTTAGCCAGCATCATTCATATTTTTTTGAATCGAAATTCCACATTAATATGACTCAGATGCTATATCAGCATTGTACTATAGCTTCTGAGTTGTCTATGTATTTAGAGATCAAATCCAAATACTTTGCAGACAACCGCAAGCACAACACTAATATCAAAACATCTAATCTTTGATGTCACTTTGCAACTTCATAAGTCAATACTTCAAAAGTTGCAACTGATTTCACTAGTTTAGTAGGATCAACGGTGACACTCCCACTGCATCTTTTCTGACTTTATATGGCATAGACCATCTAATGTCATAATTAGGATCAAAACTAATCTGACCTTATGGTTGCAGACTAAATTCTCCATGAATTTGAAACTCGTTCTTAATATCTCAAAGATCACAAAGAACATGTTTCAAGACACATCTTTTGGTCTACTGCATATCAAAATAAATCGTAACAATTACAATTAAATTGACATCTTTAATCACACATAATATAGTATTCATTACGTCATCATCATATGATGCATAATATTGACTAGACATTCTAATCAATCTCTCTTTCAACAAAGGCATCATCCTTTATGAAAGATGAATACTATATATATAAAAGACATGTTAACTGTCAAACAGTTACTAACTGTCATACATATAGTCTTATTGTGTCCTTTATTAGATCATATCTAATACGCGACCAATGGGAGTATCTCACAAGTCTCTTAGTTTTATATCATATATAAAACCCTATATCAAATATAACAGAGACTACTCCCACTGCTTCCACAGAGAAAAGAAGACTCAGGATATGTAATACTAGAAAGAAATTTGTACGCTCCCACTGATGACCGGCGTAAACACACACGTATAACGCAAGCGCACGTATCGTTCAAGTAGTATAAAAAATATCGATCCCACGAGGACTTAATATCTAATCTATTAATTTTATGAGGTCAAATGATTACTAGTATCTAACAGGTTGTTTGATTGATTTGAAATGGTGACGATTCTAAATTTAAAAACAAGTAAATAAAATTGTTCGAAACTAGGTTTTAAGAAAATTCAATATTAAAAACTATCTAGGGTTGTGATTTCTTCCAATATCATTTTAAAGATGAAGTGGTTATATTAAAGTTGGGTAATATATTGATTTATTAACCTGGAACACTAAATTATGTGTAAGCCTATGTCGATGGTCAGACACAAATACCCAGTTTAACCCAATTGAACCATATGTCTATGTCAACCAAATTATCTGGATTCATTAAGTTTAAGTTCCAATTATGGCTACCCCCGCCCGACAGGTATATGTCTATCCTGTAAGGAAATCTATTAAAGGGTTATCTATCCTCAATGAAGATCGTGGACTATTGAGTCTAAGGTCTTAAACTTAAAATCCCTATGTCTAGTTCATTTTAAGTTTCCCAGTTCAATTTTATTAATGGCCAGTTAATGAAAAAACATTTAGATTAAGACTCAATAAATAAATCTTTATATTACCCAAGCTATAATCTAACCCCTTATAAATCGGTGATATTGGATTTCATCACAACCTCAGATAACTGGCTTAGTTACGACACATATTTACGGGTAGTAAAAATTTAAATAAAATAGAAGACATAAAGTAAAATACTGAAAATTAAATACTGAAAAGTAATTGCTGAAAAGTAAATTGCTGAAAAGTAATTGCTGAAGTAAATTGCTTGAAAGTAAATTGCCGAAAAGTAAATTGCTGAAAAGTAAATTGCTGAAAGTAAATTGCTGAAAGTAAATTACTGAAAAGTAAAAACTGAAATTAAAGAAAGAAAAGTACTGTGCGTAAAAGTAAACTGCGGAAAGTAAAAACTGAAAAGTAAAGAAAAGAAAGTGCGAAAGCGGAAATTAATTACTGAAAGCTGTAAATAAACAAACAAGATACAATCTTCTTAGTATTCTTAAGGAATTCCTTAGAAGAAAGTATGAATTTTACAAATGAAATGGCTTGGTATTTATAGGCAAAATTTTGCCTCCATCAAATCATCCACCAAATCAATTATTAATTGCTCCACTAATTACTCCACTAATTGCTCCACCAAATCCATTATTAATTGCTCCACTAATCTCTTATCATGTTTGGTGATGATTTGATAATTTTTATTATTTATTTATTAATTTATTTTTTTCTTGAAAATGATTGAAAGTGACCTTAAAATTACACACAACACACTTCTGGATAGTTCATCAATTCGGGCATGAAATCTTCAGAATTCGAAATTATTTTGTCTTTCAAAGCTGTAGATCTTTGAGTCTTCGTTAATCTGGAACTTGAATCAGTGCAATCCGATATCGGAGAAAAAAGTTATGCCCAAATTATGAAAGATGCACAAAACTAGAATTTCCAAAACTGCACTTCGTCAAAAAAACCCCTTCAAGTTTCCAATCTCCAAAATTAAAATATCAAGTCCAATAATTGCCCTTATTTGACCCATATTTCATCCTAAATATTTCGTGAGACCCGATATTATTTTATCGTAAAATAAAATAAAACACATCAAAACGTTCATCAAACCCGAGAAACTAAACAAAATATTAAGTTAAATGGGCGGTAAATATTGATATATTTTCCGCTCATCACACCCCCAAACCTAATATTTTGCTAGTCCTCGAGCAAAACAATAAATAAAATACAGAAACAATTCAAATTAAACTAAGCCACTTTCGTAGGATCACGGTTGCATTTAGCGTATGCAACAAGCCTTTAAACCCCTAGGTGTCCCTAGTGGACGAGTTGTTGTCTCGTGAGGGTTTACAGCAAAGATACCCACAAACATTTTACAAAAGTAAAAAGTTAATAAAACTAATGCACACAAATCAAAAGACAGAGAAAAGAGAATAAAGAAGTTAGTGACTAATCATGTGAAACTTCTACTCCAAGTCAATAGTTGTTTTGTTTCATCTAAATTACCGAATAAGTAAATTCTCCGATTATTTTTACCATTCTCCATATACACAGTCGACAAAATATTAATCAACTCATTTTTTCCCACAACAGTCACAAGTGTAGTTGATAAGAGAGTAATATTTTTGTCCTAAGTTTTATCAGAATTCACATCTTTTTGCAGTAATGGAATAATTTTCTGATTTTTTTGATTTTTTTTTTTTGATTTTGGATTTTTTTTTACAATATCTTCCATCTATGTAGCGAGCTTTGGGTCGGTGACTCCCAAACCAGTTGGCTTTAGGGCACCAGGTGTTAAGACACCCCTACAGACTTAATTACTCAGACTTCATATATATATATATATTTTTGCATCATGTTTGATCCATGTAGCGAGCTTGGGCCAGTGACTCCCAAACCAGTTGTTTTAGGGCACTAGGTGTTAAAACACCCTTACAGACTTAATAACTCGGACCTCAGATTTTATTAATTTTTTTTTTACTCCATTGCTTTTTGAGATGCTTCCTCCAATTAAACTAGAGCACTGAATATTACAAACTTTTCAAATTTAGTTCATGTATGTGTTCTATGTATGTTGATAATATCTGCTAACTGAACATATGAAGATCCATTTTAGTCCGTTTTATGGAGAATTTACAAATTAAATAATTTAAAATGAAATAAACAAAAATTAACTTATTTTGAAAATAGGCTTGAGATACGTATCAGGAGTGGAAACTCCTTACTCAGCTATCTTTCACCAATTTCACCATTTTAGTCAAAATAAAAACACAAAATATTTTTGTAATTTTTGAAAAAATTTCAATTTTTTTTTGTATTTTTCGAAAAATTTTGGACTAAAAATAAAAAGAACACACAAACTAAAAACAAGGTACTGATCAACTAATTACCTCCCCCAAACCTAAATGAGACATTGTCCCCAATGTCTTAAACAGTAAAAGGAGAGTTAAGAAGGTCGTACCTGGTTAGCTAAAAATCTACAGGAAATTAAAGGTTAAGATCCAGATTAACACGACGCCTCTTACCACGATCGTCCTCATACCAATTTATCTTTGAAAGGATAGGATCAACTCATGGTTCATAGGCTAAGAGTTGGTCAATTAGATCCGGAGCAGTTCTGGCAGTAAAGATGAGTTCTTTCAAAGGTTTTGACACGAACCCATTTCCCGGGCATCATCAAGAAATACAAAAAAAAATCATAAAATCCATCAACGTTAAACATCCCAATTGGTTTCTGGTGTATGTTCAGGTTCGCCCAAGATAACACAATAAAATTTCCTCCAATATACCCAAGCCACTGGCAAAGCAATAAAATCATCAGCACGGTTAATCATTTCTACCAGTCGTTCAGACATACCTGGCACGATCAATTCCTCTCTTTGATGGTTCAATAAGATTTGCCTCTGCCAAGAGTTTTGGAATGATTCCCCAAACGTGACTGCCTCCTTCTTGTACGGCCTTTGAAACGATCCCCATAAGTCTAAGATTGCCTCCGCCATATATTAAGTGCATTTCTTGCAGCTAAGACTCGACCTAATTCTTGTGCTGCTTCTACGTATTGTGGCTTAAACACCCACACTACTACCGAAAACACACAGATGTTTTCAACTCGTCTTCTTGAAGTGGCTTCCATTTTTTTTTATGTATTTCTTTCTCAACTCTGGATGCCTTCAAAGGTTGCAATGACGGGCTGAATTTATAGTACCTGAAATGGTGAGTAAAAAATAGCACAAGTATCTTCGAGAGAGGACGATTAGTAGCGAAATAATATCGTGATTGTCAAAAAGGTCTGGATCATGTCGGAGAAAATAAAAGAAAACAACAAAACAAATTACAATTATTAAGAAAAGACAAAGAGATATAATATTTACAAGAAAAGTAACGGCTTGATTGACGTCTATGCGTCAGGGACAAGCTTCCCATCCAATTTTCTTATAAACTGGCAAACAGGGTCTTTTTGAGTCAGATTCCCAAGACTTAATTGTTGTCTTTCTTTTTGGAATTGTGTATGTAATTGCGAATGGCTATGTGAACATATCCAATGGGATGCGTCTCAAGAGTTGAAGATATATCATCTAAAGACTCCTTGCTCAAGCCATCCCTAATGAATTTAATTTTGTCTTCGCGATTATCAGACACCATTCCTAAAGAACGACAACGAGTATTGCAATTCTAGCGTGCACATTTGTAACAAACACTCATTTTCTTAGCTCTACGTTTCTTTGCATAGGTGCTTCTTCAAAACCAGGCAGATGTGAAATAAAAGAGTCAGAAGACTCACCTGCCAATCAACCCGTGCTTCAATTAACAACGAATGTCAGTAGGAATACCTTTAATCATCAGTAATCTCATCCGTTCCAAGCGAGCTTTGTAAACTTTCATCAGAGATTTTTGAGGGAGAGAAGAAGGAAATTGCTTGTGAAGATTTGTGAGAGCTTCTTCCATCTTGAAATGTCTTAATCTGTAAAAAAAACTAAACACACCAAATTAAATCACACCAAATCACAATATATACAAAAATGCATGGGTTGCCTCCCTGAGAGCACTAAGTTTAAAGTCGTCAGCTAGACGTGACTTCTCGAACGTTAGGCTAGATCTGAAATGTGACACTTTCTTTTTGTCGCTCAAATGATTCTCCCCAGTAGTGCTTAACACGCTTGTTTTTAACCTTGAAAGTTTTGTTGGAGTCAGGATCATGTATCTCAAGGCTCTGTCTGGTAAAACCTTGGTGATCACAAATGGACCCGACCACCGTGATTTTGGCTTCCATGGGAAGAATTTCCCCCTGATTTGTTTAACAGTACCTTCTGCCCAGGTTCCAGTTGTATGCACACTAACTTCTCATCATGTCTTTTCCTTGCCTTTTCCTTGTACAATTTGGCATCCTCAAAAGGCTGTATGTGAAATTCCTCCAATTCGTTGAGCTGGTGGAACTTTTTCTCTTCTGTTGCTTGTAGTGCAAGAATAGGCTTCTTCAGTACGCAGTGCACTTTATCTTCAGGCTCCACAGGTAATTGACATGCTTTAAATTTGTCAGTAGAACTTTGTCTTTCATTAGAGTTCTGAACGGTACTACGTATCACATCAAGTCTGAAACATTCCTCATTCTTTCATCATCTGGGAAATTCATGGTTTTGAAAACATTGAATGTTACTTCTTGGTCTGGTACCTCATGGTTAGTTCTCATTTTTGTACATCAATAATGGTTCGACCTGTAGCCAAGAATGGTCTCCCGAGGATGATTGGCACGTCTGCGTCTTCCTCCATATCAAGGACAATAAAATCTGTTGGGAAATGAATTTGTCAACCTTGACCAGCACATCCTCAACTACGCCTCTTGGAAATACGAGCGTTCTATCAGCAAGTTGTAGTGAGACTGAAGTGGGAATTGTTTCTCCAATCTGCAGTTTCCTGAAAATAGAAAAAGACATCAAGTTAACACTAGCACCTAAATCACATAGAGCCTTACCGAAGTCATGTTCTCCTATGGTGCAAGGAACAGTGAAACTGCCAGGATCTTTCTCTGAATGATGGCGCTGCATTCTTCTGATAATGCTATTGTCTCATAATCTCCCAATCTCCGCTTTCGTGAAAGAATGTCTTTCATGAATTTGGCATAGCTAGGCATTTGTTCCAACGCTTCTGCAAATGGAATGTTGATATGCAGCTTTTTGAACACCTCCAAGAATCGAGCAAACTGCTTGTCCAGATTATTCTTCTGAAGACGCTGAGGAAAATGTGGAGGTGGAGTGATCTGTTCTTTTTCCTTTGCTTCTTTTTCCTCCATCTGTTGCTTTGGTTTCTTTTGGAAAATCTTCAATTGTTGTTGCCTTGATTCCAACATCTTTGTTGATTTCAGTACCGCTTTTTAACATGATGGCATGACATTGCTCCTTCCCATGTTCCTTGGATTTGGCTCTGTGTTGCTAGGAAGGGTACATGGCGGTCTGTAACTCTGAGCATTGACCAGTTGTCCAATTTGATTCTCCAGTGATTTAATATAAGCTGATAGACTTTGAATTAATGCTGCTTGGGATTGAAACATAGCATCATATCTTGCTGCTTGAGATTGAAACATAGCATCATATCTTGCTGCTTGAGAGTCGTGTTTTGCTTCTATCTTTTTCAAGTGGGTCAACACTTCTGTTATTCCTGGTTCATTTGCCCTGAATTGTTGCTCCATGCGAAATTGGGATGATTCCTCCACCCTGGGTTGTAGGTGTTGGAATATGGATTGTTCCTCTGTCTGTTGAAATTATTGACATAATTCACCGTTTCTTTATGTTGGTTGAAAGATTCTGACTCAGGTGCTCCTCCAAATGGTGAACTTGTGGATCCACCATTAACTTTTATGTTAAGAGTTTCCAGATTTTTACAAATCACATCCAGCTTGGAATTCAGTGCTGTGTTGGCTCCAACTTTATAAATTCCTACAATTCTTTGGATCATGCTCCTTTCTGTTGGCCATAAAGAATTTTTGTTGGCCATTTCTTTGATTAGGTCCCAAGCTTCATCTTCTCCTTTTTCCATTAAAGCTCCTCCAGCAGCAGCATCGATTGTGGTTCTCATTATTCCAGAAAGTCCATTATAGAATGTTTGGACTTGAAGCCATTTGGAATTTCATGGTGAGGACATTTCCGGAGTAAATCTTTGAATCTTTCCCAAGCTTCGCAGAGGGATTATGAATCTTGTTGTACAAATGATGTGATGTCATTCCTCAGCTTTCCGGTTCTGGCTGGTGGAAAATACTTTGCAAGGAATTTGGTGGCTAAAGTGTTCCAAGTTCTGATGGAACCTGCTGGTAGTGAATGTAGCCAAGCTTTTGTTCTGTCCTTCAAGGAATATGGAAAAACTCACAGTCTCATTTCTTCTTCTGATACTCTGTTGTAGTTGAAAGTGCCGCAAACTTCTAGGAAGTTACTAATGTGGGCATTAGGATCTTCAGTTGCATTCCCCCCGAACTGAACTGACTGCTGAATCATCTGAATGCATGTTTTGATGTCACACGCATTTGCTGGTAAGGGAGGAAGTACAATACAGGAAATGAGTCTGTCAACCACCGGAATGGTTCTGTCTCGAATGGGAATCGGTGGTGCAACCTCCAACGGTTCAGGTTCCATGTTGACTAAAGCTTCTTGGCCTTCTCGCCTTTCCCTTCTCAACTGTCTGATGGTTCTTTCAATTTCCGGGTCAAGCGGTCAGAGTTCAAAGCTTTTGGTTCGTCTCATGAAGTTTCTGAGAACCTGAAACACAAGAAAAAAAAAAACAATAAGTAAAAAGAAATTATATACAAGTAACGTATCTAACCCCTAAACTAATAGTAAAAGATAAATAAGTCCCCGGCAACGGCGCCAAAAACTTGACCTGCGTAAACACACACGTATAACGCAAGCGCACGTATCGTTCAAGTAGTATAAAAAATATCGATCCCACGAGGACTTAATATCTAATCTATTAATTTTATGAGGTCAAATGATTACTAGTATCTAACAGGTTGTTTGATTGATTTGAAATGGTGACGATTCTAAATTAAAAACAAGTAAATAAAATTGTTCGAAAGTAGGTTTTAAGAAAATTCAATATTAAAAACTATCTAGGGTTGTGACTTCTTCCAATATCATTTTAAAGATGAAGTGGTTATATTAAAGTTGGGTAATATATTGATTTATTAACCTGGAACACTAAATTATGTGTAAGCCTATGTCGATGGTCAGACACAAATACCCAGTTTAACCCAATTGAACCATATGTCTATGTCAACCAAATTATCTGGATTCATTAAGTTAAGTTCCAATTATGGCTACCCCCGCCCGACAGGTATATGTCTATCCTGTAAGGAAATCTATTAAAGGGTTATCTATCCTCAAGGAAGATCGTGGACTATTGAGTCTAAGGTCTTAAACTTAAAATCCCTATGTCTAGTTCATTTTAAGTTTCCCAGATCAATTTTATTAATGGCCAGTTAATGAAAAAACATTAAGATTAAGACTCAATAAATAAATCTTTATATTACCCAAGCTATAATCTAACCCCTTATAAACCGGTGATATTGGATTTCATCACAACCTCAGATAACTGGCTTAGTTACGACACATATTTACGGGTAGTAAAAATTTAAATAAAATAAAAGATATAAAGTAAAATACTGAAAATTAAATACTGAAAATTAAATTGCTGAAAGTAAATTGCTGAAAAGTAAATTGCTGAAAAGTAAATTGCTCGAAAGTAAATTGCTGAAAGTAAATTACTGAAAAGTAAAAACTGAAAATTAAAGAAAGAAAAGTACTGTGCGTAAAAGTAAACTGCGGAAAGTAAAAACTGAAAAGTAAAGAAAAGAAAGTGCGAAAGCGGAAATTAATTACTGAAAGCTGTAAATAAACAAACAAGATACAATCTTCTTAGTATTCTTAAGGAATTCCTTAGACGAAAGTATGAATTTTACAAATGAAATGGCTTGGTATTTATAGGCAAAATTTTGCCTCCATCAAATCATCCACCAAATCAATTATTAATTGCTCCACTAATTACTCCACTAATTGCTCCACCAAATCCATTATTAATTGATCCACTAATCTCTTATCATGTTTGGTGATGATTTTATAATTTTTATAATTTATTTATTAATTTATTTTTTGCTTTGAAAATGATTGAAAGTGACTTTAATAATTACACACAACACATTTCTGGATGGTTCATCAATTTCGGGCATGAAATCTTCAGAATTAGAAATTATTTTGTCTGTCAAAGCTGTAGATATTTTAGTCTTCTTTAATCTGGAACTTGAATCAGTGCAATCCAATATCGGAGTAAAACGTTATGCCAAAATTACGAAAGATGCACAAAACTTGAATTTCCAAAACTGCACTTCGTCAAAAACGCCCTTTCAAGTTTCCAATCTCCAAAATTAAAATATCAAGTCCAATAATTGCCCTTATTTGACCCATATTTCATCCTAAATGATTTCATTGAGACCCGATATTATTTTATCTGTAAAATAAAATAAAACACATCAAAACGTTCATCAAACCCGAGAAACTAAACAAATATTAAGTTAAAGGGGCGGTAAATATTGATATATTTTCCGCTCATCAACTGACCCTACTGACAAATACGTATTCTCTATACTTCGATAAAACCAGACAATTTGACTGATATCAAAATTAAAGAACACAAATTTTCGGAAAGCTTATCTGAGTCTATAATAGGCTCCATAAGCTAGTATATCAAACTGTGATTTTAGCAGAATACAAACTCTAGGGCCATTCCAGAATGAACTCTTCAAACAAAGAAATCACGACGGATCTCTCATTCGAAGAAATCCCTCTAGAACGCCACTTTGCATTCTTTAGCCAGAAACATAGTTTAATATCTACATTAACCAACAAATCTTTAACTGTTCAATTAGTGCGACTAGAGACAAGTATTCTCAGAATCTACAATAGATCACTGAGTATAACTTTTCTCATTGTCATACTATAAATGTCAAACCTCTATCAAGCTCATTTAGATTTTACTGCGCAAACAATTTGCATATTTTATGAACAATTCATAACGAAAGCTTAATCAAGTTCAAAACTTGATCGTAGTAAGCTAGAAAAATTTTAGATCTAAGGTTCAATGGTAATTTCTGAAATCGATATCAAATATCACTCCCACTATAAGTTATAGGATAATTTTCTTCAATAAGAAAACAACAGAACCATTAAGTATCAAATACTTCACAAATGATTCTGACATCCTATTGAACTTATACGGAAGATGACTAAGGGTATTTTCATCTTATTATCTATGTAGTTCCATTATATTTTATCACTCTCACATTTGACTTCAATAAGTCAAGTCTATTCTACAATCATCAACATCCAATGTTATCCACCAAGTAATAAAATAACTTTATCACTCTGGATCGTAGAAAAGATATTCTTGTTCGAAAATTATGACCAATAGCATCACTATTTGTAAAAGACATTGTGGTTTTTGTACAAATTAACTATGTGACAAAGGAAATTGCTATTTTATCATTTTGTAATTAGATTACTTTGATATATAAATGATAAAAGTCATTATGATTACTTCCGGATTAATAAGATATGAGACAATATTAATCCACGAACGTTCAATCATTAAATATCCCTAGTCATAGTATTATCGAGACTGGACATCAATAATGCGGAATAAACTAGTATTCCACTTGTGCGCGTTAAAGAAGCTTAACGGCATAGTTCTCATATATTTAAGTATAGTATACTTATGCAAGTGTGATAGGGGGTTCTGTTATCCATTGGACCAGGAACAGCTTCGCTCTGAATAGACCCATCCGAATCTCATTGGTAGTATGACTATGTGTCTATGGGAATCCGCATCAGGGTAGGTGTATTTGGTCTTAACCCGAGACTTGCATCGCTAATACTTGCGACAATTAGTACACTTTGGTTTTGGTCGTCCGGGGCTTTAATAGGTTCTATGTACACCTGTTCTGGGTTTACTAAGAATCGTAGTGTATTGGGTGTGATGCCAAGATGGAAGTATCACTTCAGTCATATGGAGATTATGATCACGCATGGATACAAAACTAGTACTCTCATATGCTGCAGCTATTGGGATAATATGACAAGGTCATGATTATCCGATTAAAGAGACTAGTTGCTAGTGATCCGATATATGATTCGTACGGGGCAGACACAATTCCAGCCCCGGCCTAGCATGTGACATCCGATACTGGATCGTAATACGCAATACTTAGTATACTACGTCTGTTAAAGATTATGTATTCCTTAAAAGAATATTTCTGGAGAATTAGGTAGGCACGGTACTTTGCTAGAAGACAACCATATCTTGTAAATCGATAAGAATATGGTACGGGATACGCACGTGTTCGGATAGTCCGACAACCAGATTTACTGCCAACATATCTAGGGATCTCATGGGTCGCTTCCCAAAGATTCACCGATGACATTTGACTCAAATGGAATTAATCTAGGATTAATTATATGAGAAAGAAAATTAATCTGGGATTAATTGCTGCAATAATTTATCTGGGATAAAATTCGAATAGAAGAGAGAACGCGATTAATTTGGAATTAATCGATTAAATAAAAATATTGGATATAATTGAAATCAGATTTCAATGTGGAATTAAAATTGGATTTTAATTTTGGCAAACGAATTAATTTAGAATTAATTTTGCTAGGCATTATTATTTAATTAAATTGGATTTAATTACGTCGCGATGGAAAATCTGTTTAATCATATTAAACGAATCCGAGCCCGAAGTGTGTTGAGCAAGCCTACTTGAATTTTGAATTTAAAGTGGGGCCCACTTCACTTACATCATTAATCAAGTTTTGGTGATGGAAGTGATTGATGGCTTTTGTTGGAAACTTGTATGACACACTTTGCTTTTTGTAAAACATATACACATTTTGGAGTTTGACTTTTTGTAATTGTAATTGTTTTTAGGAAACAAAATACAAAACACAAAATATCTCCTCTCTCCCTCTTCATTGCCGTGAACCATATACCTCTTCCTCCATTGATTTTGCTTCAAAATCAAGTTGAGCTAGAACTTAAAGGAGTCAACTAAGGTGATCGGGAAACTCACTCTTGAGTTGGAAACAACTTAGAAAGCTTGGAGCTCTCATCAAATACAAAGAAAGTTTTGAACTTCATCCACTCATTGTAAGTATTTTTCCGCAACTTATTTATGAATATTCATAGACCAAATCATGTATTAGAGACCTTGGGCATGTGTAGGACACTAACAATGGTATCATGAGCTTTTACTAAGCATGATTTGAGTTTAGGATTTATAAACTTTATTTGGGGATTTTATGCTTGGAGTATGATTTTTTGAAAATTGTTTGTTTGGATGTAGTTGGATGATGATGAGTTGGATTTATGCATCTTAGGAATTGAGAAAATGAGTTGGATAAAATTTTCCCTAATTTCCTTGCCATGGCCGAACATAACCCTATGCGTGTATTATGGTGATTTTTTGATTTTAGACTATTGGATATGTTTAAAGCATGAAATGAATATTAAATGTTGATTTAATTGGATTGAAATCAAATTGATTGTTATTTTATGCCAAATTGCCGTGAACATAAGAAGCATGGAATGAGTTGTTTTGCTTCAATTTATATTGGACAAAAATTGGATGATAAAACATGATTAATTAGTTTAATTGTTGTTTTGGAAATATTAGTTTAATTAATTAATTATGAAAATTACACTTTAATTAAAATTAATGTCAAATTTGGAATGTTATATTAATTAAATTAGTCTTTAAATTGGATTGGGCTAATTTTGTTGTATTTGGGCTTAATGGGCTTGGTTGGGCCAAGCTTGGTTTATGACAATTGGATTGGATCCAAATTGGGCCTAAAACCATTTACATAAAGTCCAAATATAACTTTTGGGCCTTTTAATATTTAATTGGGCCTAATGGGCCAAAATTGATTTTATGACTAAATGGTGATTCCTTATTGGGCCTTGGCATCTTGGATTGAATCCATAATTGCCAAAGCCCATGCCTTATGAATTAATTAAAAGCCCATTGGACTTTAATTAAAATAGTATTTGATACTAATTGGGCCTTTGAGACCCATTAAGATTAGATTTAGAATCTAAATCTAAAAGGCACTTAAATAAGTGTAATTATTTAATTTGGAATTAAATTTGAATTAGTATTGAATACAAATTAAATTAGATTTAAAATTGTAGTTCGATATAATTCAAGAATACGTACTTTGAGTATTTATTCTTAAACGAGTTGGACTCGCGCAAATTAAATCGTTGTTTGAACATTGGATGATCATTAATTCAAAGATTAATTAATTGCATTAGATTGATTGAATACCATGCTTTGTGTGAATACTTGGATGTATTGTATGAATAATGTTTATCGGATAGATATTAGAAGGGTGAGGGCAATTTTGGAAATTGTTGTAATAAATTTAGAATTTATTAAATTGGACATGCGTGTCCAGCCTATTATCTCTTTACTCTTTGTATTTCTCTTCTCACTAATTCCCCTCAATGTAAATGAGGTTTCTTTAATGTATTATGTAATTGGGTAGAAGTAAGAATAGTGCTAGCGGGAGAGAGGAAATGGAGACATTTGTTCTAGGAACAAAGTTTGTTATATATCCATCCCCATATCATTATTAATTTATTTCGCGCCTTAATATGCTTTTAGAATGCATGCTTAAGGGTGTATGATGAGACCTAATCAAAGATAATAAAATTGGTTGCCAATTTACGCGAAAAACCCTCACTCAAATATTAAGCGTTTTCCTTCCATTGAGTGGTTCTTTCTCAAGATCCAATATTGGCATTGATTTGTTGGCCAAAGTCAAGATCAATGTCCATCGCGGATGTGTTTGAACCACGAAGGCTTTGTTATATATCACATGTCTTGGGCAGTTGTGACTTGTTGGCCAAAGTCAATGTCACTTCTGTACATTGACGTGGATTGCGAAGCTTTCCCACTGTCAATGGGTCGCGCTTAACTGGAATCATTAAGCTTGTTTAGCCAAAGCCAAGGCTTAGTTGATTCAGAGGAAAATGTTAGGAAATATATTGGATATATTTACATATATTGGATATATGTTTCGGACTTGGAGGTCCACCTATCGGATCTAGGAATTGGATGTGTTCTAATTGATCTTAGAGATCTAAATAGTTAAGTTTCATACAACTTTTTGGCCAAAGTCAAGGTTATGTGTTATTTAACGGGATCCTAGCCCACTAGGAAACTAGGTTTCTCAAGTACTCAACAGAGGGTTAGAGGCTCGCCGAAAAATAGTGGGAGGCCAGTATTAAATTTGCAATTTCATTTAATACTTGCCAAATACGCGCTTTTAAATTATTTTCGTCATTATATATTTATATTAGTTGGACTAATATTTTATTATTTTCTTTTAACAGTTGGACTGTACCCGAAATCGTTAATTGAATAGTTAGACTATTGCAATTAAGATGGCTGGAAAGATCAACGTTAGGCACATTATCATGGGCGAAAATGTCTTTAGCGGTGCGAACTTTCTTGACTGGGATATGAACCTCAGGATTGTCCTGGGGCTGAGAAGATACTCTATACGATAGAGAAATCTCTCGGGCCTAAAAGCCCGGAATTGAACAGCCATTTGAGCTTGAGCTTTGGAAGACTCACAGTGATGACAACTCAACTGCTCAATCCGTCATGCTTGCTGCAATGACCCCACAATTTCACCGTCAAAACAAGGGATTGGATCCATACGAAATGATGTTGAAATTGAGGGACCTTCACCGATCTAACCTAAGTCGCAGAAGTATGAATTGCAGAAGAAGCTCTTTCGCTCTCGTATGTCAGAGGGTACATCTGTCGAGCACCATGTGTCGCAGATGATTGCTGACATCGAACAGCTGGGTTAGCTAGGCATAACCTTTGAGGCTGAGACTTCCATAGATTTGATCTTATAGTCTCTTTCTGACAGCTGGGGCGGGTTCATCATGAACTACAACATGATGAACCAAGAGAAAACTCTTGGAGAGTTGATGGCAATGCTGAAAGAAGTAGTGTCAGCGCTTCTAAAAGGCAAGAAGCGTGAGGCGCACTTCGCTTCGACATCTCAGAAGGGTAAGGCTTGGGCAAAGCCTTCTAGAGGTGTTAAGAAGAAGAAGAAAAGAAAGGGCAATGCCAAATCATCACAGTCTTCTGGGAAGACCAAGGACAAATCCCAAGATGTCTGCCTAGAGTGTGGCAAACGGGGTCACTGGAAGCGTGATTGCCGTGAGTATAAGGCGCATATGAAAGAAGTGAAGGCGGGCAAGGCTCCAGCTTCAGGTATGTTTGTTATTGAAATAAACATGTCTACTTCTAGTTTTAAAAATTGGATTTTTGATTTTGGATGTGGTACTAATATATGTACTGATGTGCATGATCTGCAGAATAGCAGGAGACTGGCTTCAGGAGAGATCGACCTCCGAGTTGGAAATGGGACTAAAGTCTATGTTTTGGCTGTTGGGACCTATATTTTGGAACTGCCATCGGGGCATGTACTTACTTTATCAGACTGTTATTATGTACCTAGTTTGACTAGAAATATTATATATGTATCTTGTTTAACCCAATATGGGTATACTTTTGTATTCCGAAACACTGGGTGTTTTGTTTATAAAAATGATTATGAGATATGCAATGCTGATGTTAATAATGGTCTTTATATTTTGAATATAAATGAATCTCAAAAATATAACATGAAAAACAAAAGGCTTAAATTAAGTAACGAAGATGAAACTTATATGTGGCATTGTCCTCTGGGACACATTAACAAGACTCATATATCCACACTTTCGAAGAGTGGATACATGGACTGATTTCATCCAAATTCATATGACGTATGCGAATCTTGTTTATTAGGCAAAATGCCTAAAACGCCTTTTAGCGGTAAAGGTGTTCGTGCCACCAAACTGTTAGCCCTCGTTTATAGTGACGTATGTGGGCCCATGTCTAGCAAGGCTAGAGGTGGATTTGAATACTTCGTAACCTTTACGGATGATGCATCGCGTTACGATTATGTGTATCTTATGAGACACAAGTCAGAAACTTTTGAGAAATTCAAAGAGTTTCGACAGAAAGTAGAAAAACAGATCGGCAAAAGTATTAAAACATTACGGTTGGACCGTGGTGGAGAATACTTGAGCAATGAGTTTCTCAATTACCTAAAAGAATATGATATTCTTTCACAGTGGACTCCTCCCAGAACACCTCAATTAAACGATGTGTCCGAACGGAGAAACCGAACTTTGTTAGACATGGTAAGGTCTATGATGAGTCGCACTGAGCTACCAATTTCCTACTGGGGATATGCATTGAACAGTGTAATACTTATTTTGAATAAGGTTCCGTCAAAGTCTATTGAACAGACTCCATATGAAATATTGACAGGAAATAAACCGTGTTTCTTATTCCTGAAGATTTGGGGATGCTTGTCTTACGTTAAACGTTTGGATGGAACCAAACTAGAACCCAAATCGGATAAGTGCCTATTTGTAGGTTATCCTAGGGAAACCAAAGGATATTACTTCTACAACCCACAAGAGAACAAGGTATTTGTTGCTCTCCATGTGGTTTTCCTCGAAAAGGAATTCCTAAATGCAGTGGTAAGTGGGAGGAAAATAGAACTCGATGAAAATCGTAGTGATACTGTTTCTGGCACCGACTCCCAAACGGAACAAGAATAGTTCACCAGGGATAAGACTGTACCACAATCTTCTAATACACAAGAACCACGTAGATCGGAGAGAGTCAGAAAATAACCTGAGAGGTATGGGTTTCTGATCTCACCTCATGTAGATATCAATCTTATTGAGGATAATGAGCCAGCTACATATGAGGAAGTGATACAAGGTATCGACTCCACTTTATTACAAGATACCATGAAGTCCGAAATGGATTCCATGTATACCAACCAAGTATGGGCACTGGTTGATGCACCAGAAGGCGTTAAGCCAATTGGTTGTAAATGGGTCTTTAAGAAGAAGACAGACATGGATGGCAACGTACAAACGTACAAAGCTAGGCTTGTAGCGAAAGGGTATCGTCAACGGCATGGTGTCGATTACGATGAAACTTTTTCACCTAATGTCATGATTAAATCCATTAGGATAATGCTTACTATTGCTGCATATTTCGATTATGAAATATGGCAGATGGACGTCAAAACCGCTTTCCTTAACGGAAACCTTTTGGAGGACATTTATATGCAACAGCCTGACGGTTTTGTCGTGCCAAAACATGCAAACAAGGTTTGCAAGTTAAATCGATCAATTTATGGATTGAAGCAAGCATCGCGTTCTTGGAACCAATGTTTTGATGAGATCATAAAAGAATATGATTTCATTCAAAATGAAGATGATTCTTGTGTATATAAGAAGGTTAGTGGGAGCGCACTGACATTCATTGTCCTTATATTGATGATGTATTGCTTATTGGCAATGAAATTCCCATGCTACAATCGGTGAAAGCTTGGCTTTCATTAAAATTCTCCATGAAAGATCTGGGAGAAGCAGCCTTTATTCTAGGAATAAGGATCTACCGGGATAGATCTAGAAAGCTGCTTGGACTCTCCCAGAGCTCGTACATTGACAAGTGTTAAGTTGAAGAGATTCAACATGGATCAGTCTAAGAGGGGACTGCTTCCAGTGTCACATGGCGTCTCTCTATCTAAGGACATATGTCCTAAAACTCAAGATGAGAAAGATAACATGAGTCGGATCCCGTTCGCTTATGCATTCGGATCGATCATGTATGCCATGATATGTACGCAACCTGATGTCTCGTATGCTTTGAGCATGTGTAGTCGCTATCAGGTCGATCCAGGTGATGGTCACTGGATTGCTGTTAAGAATATCCTTAAGTATCTTAGACGAACTAATGATGCTTTCTTAATATATGGAGATGGAGAACTTGAGGTGACTGGGTTTACCGATGCAAGTTTCCAAACCGATAAAGACGACTCTAAGTCGCAATCTGGGTATATATTTTGTTTGAACAACGGAGCAGTGAGCTGGAAATCTTCCAAGTAAGAGACTGTTGCTGATTCAACAACAGAAGTGGAATATATCGCTGTAGCTGAGGCAGTAAAAGAAGCAGTTTGGATCCGTAAATTCCTAATTGGATTAGGAGTAGTTCCGTTAGCAGCTGAGCTTGTTCCTTTGTATTGTGACAATAACGGGGCTATAGCGCAGGCTAAGGAACCGCGGTCTCATCAACGATCCAAGCATGTACTTCGACTTTACCATCTGATACGTGAGATCATACATCGTGGTGATGTGAAGATCGAAAAGATCGCTTCAGATGACAACATTGCAGATCCGCTGACGAAAGCTATTTCTCAGCAGAAGTTTGAGCGACACGTACATAGTTCAGGTGTTAGATACTTGAGTGATTGGCTATGAGCCAAGTGGGAGATTGTTGGACAATTATGACCCATAGCATCACTATTTGTAAAAGACATTGTGGTTTTTGTACAAATTAACTATGTGACAAAGGAAATTGCTATTTTATCATTTTGTAATTAGATTACTTTGATATATAAATGATAAAAGTCCTTATAATTAGTTCCGGATTAATAAGATATGAGACAATATTAATCCACGAACGATTCAATCATTAAATATCCCTAGTCGTAGTATTATCGAGACTGGACATCGATAATGCAGAATAGACTAGTATTACACTTGTGCGCGTTATGGAAGCTTAACGGCATAGTTCTCATATATTTAAGTATATGATATTTATGCAAGTGTGATAAGAGGTTCTGTTAGCCGTTGGACCGGGAACAGCTTCGCTATGGATAGACCCCTCGAATCCCATTGGTAGTATGACTATGTGTCTATGGGAATCCGCATCAGGTAGGTGTATTTGGTCTTAACCTGAGACTTGCATCGCTAATACTTGCGACAATCAATACACTTTGGTTTTTGTCATCTTGGGCGTTAAAAGGTTCTGTGTACGCCTCTTCTGGGTTTACTGAGAACCGTAGTGTATTGGGTGTGATGTCAAGATGGAAGTATCACTTCAGTCATATGGAGATGATGATCACGCAGAGATACAGAACTAGTACTCTCATATGCTGCAGCTATCAGGATAATATGACAAGGTCATGATTATCCGATTAAAAAGACGAGTTGCTAGTGATCCGATATATGCTTCGTATGTGGCAGACACAATTCCAGCCCTAGGCCTAGCATGTGACATCTGATACTGGATCGTAATACGCAATACTTAGTATATTACGCCTGTTAAAGATTATGTATTCCTTAAAATAATATTTCTGGAGAATTGGGTAGGCACGGTGCTTTGCTAGAAGCCAACCATGTCTTGTAAATCGGTAAGAACGTGGTACGGGGTACGCACGTGTTCGGATAATCCGACAACCAGATTTACTGCCAACATATCCAGGGATCTCATGGGTTGCTTCCCAAAGATTCACCGATGACTTTTGACTCGAATGGAATTAATCTAGGATTAATTATCTGAGAAAGAAAATTAATCTGAGATTAATTGCGGCAAGAATTTATCTGGGATAAAATTTGAATAGAAGAGAGAACGCGATTAATTTGGAATTAATCGATTAAATAAAAATATTGGATATAATTGAAATCGGATTTCAATGCGGAATTAAAATTGGATTTTAAATCGGGCGAACGAATTAATTTAGAATTAATTCGTAAGCGACTTTCGTTATAATTTTGCTAGGCATTATTATTTAATTAAATTGGATTTAATTACGTCGCGACGGAAAATCCGTTTCATCGGATTAAACGAATCCGAGCCCGAATTGTGTTGAGCAATTCTACTTGAATTTTGAATTTAAAGTGGGGCCCACTTCACTTACATCATTAATCAACTTTTGGTGATGGAAGTGATTGATGGCTTTTGTTGGAAACTTGTATAACACACTTTGCTTTTTGTAAAGCATATACACATTTTAGAGTTTGACTTTTTGTAATTGTAATTGTTTTTAGAAAATAAAATTCAAAACACAAAAGCTCTATTCTCTCCCTCTTCATTGCTGTGAACCGTATACCTCTTCCTCCATTGATTTTGCTTCAAAATCAAATTGAGTTAGCACTTAAAGGAGTCAACTTAGGTGATAGGGAAACTCACTCTTGAGTTAGAAACAACTTAGAAAGCTTGGAGCTCTCATCAAGTACAAAGAAAGTGTTGAACTTCATCCACTCATTGTAAGTATTTTTCCGCAACTTATTTATGAATATTCACACACCAAATCATGTATTAGAGACCTTGGGCATGTGTAGGACACTAACAATTCTATCAAGTAGAATACAATATTCCATTAAATAGAATAAATGATAAACCTATCACTCGTACCTCTGAGGCATAAGTACTTTTAATTATATAACCATTATACAAAAGAAAGTTTCAAATCTCAAACTTTTCAAGATTCAAATTTTCTACCTATACATATCATATATGTAACTGTAGGAACGAATGGAATCTTAATTAAAGAGATGAATTAGTGTTACTGGAGCATAACCCCAAGAGTATTGAAACTAATTCGGTAACACTCAATATCAATGAATCAAATCATATAAGATTCAATTACTCTCATTGACCAGTTCCATTAAGATGGAACCGTGGAAGTTTTAATAATGAGTAAGAATCACATTCATTAAATAACTTTAGAACTAATTGCCTTAAAGTCATGTGTTTGATCATATCAAACATCCTTGAACAATTCAAAGACTCACGATGAATTTTATAACATATAGTTTTCAACACTTCAAATAGAATATCTTTGAACCATTCAAAATATTCCATCCGTGTTTCATGGGAAATATATTGAAAGTTCTCGAACAATTCAAGACATTCAATATACATTCTTTCAGAAACTCACAACTAAGTCATGACAATTCATCAACTAAGTTACAGAGTAAAGAAAAGTATCTAAGGCAATTTCTAATTCATTAAACTACATTCATCAAATGTATTAGTTCAATAAATCTAGTGGTCCAATGACGATCATTGGTTAAATGAGATTTAATCACATCCTGAATACAATATTCATTTAATGGATAAGGATATATGGTGTGAACTCGTATCAGACCATCCTCTACCATAAGCAACAAGCATCTAATACTTTTATGATAAAATCTCATAAAGCACAGTTTAATTTATTAATTTTACCGAATATTTTTCTTAATGTTTATCTTTTGACCAATGACACTACTACTCGTCTTAAAATATATAACAATTATTTATACATAACAAGTAACTATCCAATAATCACAAGTTCTGATATCAAATATCAAAACAGTTATTAAATATTATTTTAAACAACTAGATGGGAGATCTGGTATCCAATACCCATAGTTGTCGTATAGTGAGAATCGATATTTTCTATACACAACTATACACATCTCCTTTCTTAAGCTTTATAATTTGTGTTTAATTATTCACAATGATTGCAAATAATTTATTAGCAAACTATGTCAGACACGTGACTTCTAAAAGTCACTAAAGCCAAGAAACGTCATTATAAGATAAACAAATACTAAAGGGGTTTTCTTAATGCGAGTCAAGAATCTCAAAACATGAACTGATTCGTGTCAATTCTCACTGCACAAGAAACCATTCTTTCTAGAATAATATCCTAAAAAAAATATATATTTAGATTAACTATTATGACTTAGTAATAAAGTCACTAACCATCTTGATTTTTTCAAGAAAATCGGAACAACAGTTCTCGATGGTTTGAACTAATCTAACAATATCTAAGTCTACTGTCTTTCTAGAACCTATTCTAGAATTACGCAACCATAAGTAATGTCAGAAAACTATTCAAGTAATAAACATGCAATGGATTAGAAGTATAATTCTATAAACAATATAAAATAAATGGAAAATGAAGCAGAAAATTCCATAAAATTACACACTACTTAAGTTATGGATTTTTAACCCAATAGTGTCTCCCACTACTTTACGTAATACCGTAATCCCCAACGAACAACGGGAATTGGATAATTAAATCGAATTCCATAGTGAGAGTGTGATCTCATGAATATATTTCGACTCACAGCTTTGGCACGTTCACAAGGAGGCGTATCAAGGCTTCACTTGTCAATGACAAACTCAAGCTACCGATGTAGTCCTGACAGCTTTGGCACGTTCAGAATTTCCACTTTCACTTGAATTTGTCTAGTATCAAAATACAACCGGCATGGATAAAATCCCATAACCTACACCCTCACAGCTTTGGCACGATCTCGGATGCAGTTATAGAAAGATACATAAACTGTACTGACAAGACGGACCAATGAACATGTATCCAATACACGTCACTTTACAGCCTTATTTTAAATGGGGATTTTCCTCAGGAAGCAATACTCTACATCAAATGTAGAATTTTAATCTAAATCGTTTTCTAAACAATTCAATTCTACCTTTAGAAAACATAACTCAATTTAACAATTAAATTTCTGTTACATTTTCGTTAGCGTAGAACCGAAAAGTCAAGAAACATATATAGATTACAAGCATGTGCGAACATTAAAATTGGATAAAATATCAAATATCAAGCATGAATAATGTAACGGATGAAGCATCAGACCTGCTCTGATACCATTTTTGTCGGGGTTTTGGGCGAAGGGAGCAGCGGAAGCGCTAATCGGGCGAAATCGTAATTTAAAACTTTTTCAAATTACCGAATAAATTATTCAATATCTAATATGAATAATTTATTCATATTTCACCTAAACCTATTTATTCGATATCAAATAACGACATAAATATATATTTGAAACGTCGTGAAACTTTTACGAAAAATATTTTTTTTTTCGCAAAATGGCCTAAAATACGTTTTTGACCGAACCGACCACCCAACACATATGGGGACTGCCCAGGTCAGCCCCAATAGTGGTAGGGCAGTTCATGGGATGCCCGAATAGTGACGAACTCACTGTTTGGACAGCTGTCACCCGATTGGCTCAAAAGTCATCCGGTAAAGCCGTTTTTGGCCGTTTTCACTTATTTCAACTCCGAAACACTTTCCGGCAATTGTTATAACTCCAAAACACATGCAATACATTCAAAAAACATGTTTTTCATTAAAAAAAAAATCAGTAAACTTCCAGCTCTGATCCAGAAACCGAATTTGTCAAATTTCATGCTTTAAATCCAATTTTCAAGATTAAATCAAATAATCCACAACACCAATCAATGTCACCACAAATGAACAACCCAAGAATAATTCTAGGCATTACAAGAGTGGTCATAACACTCTAGAATGGCAACATGTCATCTAATGACCAAATTGGATACTAATTACAATAATTCCACCCAATATACTTCACACATGCTTCATTACTTTCAATTCCATCCACCACAACCAAATGCCCCAAATTTAAGAAAAAAAAGGAACCCTAGAACCATTCTAAGAATTCAAGAAAATATGAAACTAAATTTCAAGCTTAGGGTTAAGTAGATTACCTTTAATCCCTTGAAATCCCAAACTTTTTCTTGAATTTTTCCTTTGTTTTCTTCATGATTTGTTCAAACCAACTTTGGAGCTTTTGTTTTTGATCATTTTTGGCCATGGTGGTTAGGTTATGGAAGAAGAAAACATTTCCCTCTTTAAGAACAAAGAAACCGACTTTGAGGGGTATTTAGTGAATTTTGAAAATTTAATCAAATTAAATCAAATCAAACTTTATATTATCAAATCATATTTGGACAAATAAAGTTCAATTAAATCATGCCATATAAACCAATAATAATTGGACAAATTTCATAACATTTATGAAAAAAGTTTATTAATTAATCATTTAAATATTTAACAATTAAATATTCAAATAATCAATTAATATAATTATTATTATATATGTATTTTTATTTACAATAAATAACAAATACATATATTTATGGCATGTGTCAAAATCTCATTTGACGAATAATAATGTGTATCTAATCGTATTATGTATAAAATACAAATACACAATAATTACGATTGGCCAAAATCTCCTAATGCATGTGTTATCTTTTAACCAGTTAAACGATCAGAATTAACTCATTTAATCCGGTGAAGTATTATGAATAATCCGTATTATACATATTGTGTTGCCCAAGTGCTCAACTAGTACACTTCATATTGTAGGACTCTCTAAGTTTAGGTTTATCCATCACAAAATCCAATTTCGTGCCCATAATCCACCCACTCATGGATTATGACGACCACATAAAATATCACTAAACTATGCAAGCCGGGGTCATTGCATACGTATAATCCCTCCATCACAGGCTATCTATATTATACCTGGGATATAGATGAGAACGTCAAATCTGTTCGGTATAATATAGTCGACTTTCAATTTATGATCTCTAAATAACTCTCGGAACTAATTTCTGAAGTTATACCATGGCCATGGATTTACTAGATCGAAAACACGTGAGGATGCATATACCATGTACACAGGATTGACAGATCTTATCTTAATACGCACTGGATATCATGAGCATCAGTCCACACCCAACGAACAGGCAGAGGTCTAATCTAAATAGACCAATGACGTGACTGCCATCAAAGTGTGGAGGATAACTCATATATCCCACTGTAGTATCTCAAGTCGAATGACCACTATGCTCACTCAACTCGGGAAGATTCCTATTGACGTTGGTGTACCATCTATTAGGAAATCTTCAGTGAGTCGTTCAATGTCTTATCAAATAAACACCTACATGTCTATACGAGTCTCCCGAGACTCATTGTTTATTGGGATAAACCATCGGACCAAGTCACGATATACGACATGTACTGGTCTCAACAGATTGTACTAACCGACCCGTGTTAGCAAATCTTGACCATGAACTTTATTTAAGGATATACATCTAATAGTGTGCTTCCCAATGTCAATTACAAACTACGTTGTAACTGCGCACTATATTGAAAATCCTAGGGTCTTTGTCTAATATACACGTATCACTAACCATATATAGTTTTGATCTAATCAAAATTAGATATCTAATCGTAATTAGATCGAACAAGTGTATAAAAAATAAGACTGCTACCATTAAATTAGTAATATTATGGAAAATAGAATTGCTCGTATTTATAAATCGGACATAAATACGATCCGGATTGTCACTTTGAGCACCAACCCTAACACTTGCAACCCCAAAGAGACTCCCATCGAGATTCATGTTTGAAACCTCATTTAAAGCAAACTCAACATTCCCATGTCGCTTTCTCAAACAATAAACACACCCATCCACGATCTGATCGCACTCTACATATTCGGCCACATGCACTTTTTGCACCTCAGAACTCAAGGCCTCACAACCAAAATCAGATTGCTCCATATGATATTCACCCTTAACGGTAACTTCAAGTACCGTATTGTCATTATGAACAACCAAATCGGCATCACTAATGTTATTGCTCACAACAATATCATCATTGTCATCAACATCATCAACCACCTCACGCTTATTCATAAAAACGTCAATATTTTTCATTTCATTACTCAAGGCTACGCTCATATCCTTCTTGACTTCACATTTTGCTAACATTTTTTTCTCTATCAATTCTGGAAGCTCTCCTATTAACATTCTAAACTCAGCAATCTCACTTTTCCTATTAGCCAACTTTTTTTCACTCCTCTGTATTTACAACTCTTAATTATGATTTTATTGAATGTATACCAAGGCTTTCCCAATAAAATATGTGTATGACAAATAGGAACCACGTCACACGTTACTTGGTCAACATACTTTCCAATTGCAAAACTTACCACAACTTGCTTATCAACCTTAAATTCACCAAACTCACTCATCCATGTATAAGGTCTATCAAAAGGTATCAATGGTAATCTCATTTTTTCCACAAGGGTAGTGCTGGCTAAATTTGTGTGATTCCCTCTATTAATAATCATATTACATACTTTATTATTGATAAGGCATCTCGTACGAAAGATAAATACCATTTTGTCCATTAGAGTATGTATATAAATCAACCCCTTAATTGAAAGACACCAATAAAGATGAAAGAATCAAAGAATCACTAAGAAAATATGAAAACAAACACAAAGAAACTAAAAAAAAAAAACCAAAAGTAAAACAATAACACAAACTGAACTGAAACTGGACAGAATTCGTAACTATTGTTTGAAAGAGATTTTAAGATTTTAAACTTAAACGGACAGAGTGCATCCAACCACTAACAGATTCCTCTCATCGAGTAATTATAAATCGATATATTATGGGTATCGTAGCACTTTGTAGATCAAAGGTTACAATCGTTTTAAAATCAGTGCGCGGCTGAAAAATTCTGACCGAACTGATCCGAAAATTACAGATAAATTCGACCCTAATTGACTAAAAAAAACTCCAAGAATTGAATCCTATATGCTATTACCATGCAAGAATGTTATAATAACATCCAAGATTCAGTCATAAACTTGAAAAACACAAAGGAAATAATTAAAAAAAAAATTGAAATGAGAAGAGACAGAAAAAAAAGGAATATAAAGACTTCATAAAATGATAAAGATAGAGAAAATATTGACCTTAGAACCCTAAGCTTATGATACCAAATGATAAAAACATGTCTGGAACAAGCCAAGCAAACCCCTCCACGTGTTATAAACCCCAAGAACGGCGAATATTGATTTTTTTAGAACAAAATCCTTCCAAGATCAAGTGTAACCCTTAAGGAACCTTGCCCTTAAGAACCTTTCTTTATTTCTTTGGAGAATCCAGAACAGCGCTACAGAGCCACAACGTTTGCCACACGTTGATAAGCTTTTTTTTCTGCAGAACCAAGGAAGAATCCACTCCCTCAACATGACACAAGTCACTTTATTTTGTAAAATAATATATTCTTAATTAATTATCAATTACAATAAATAATGCCCCTTTAAATAGGTGGCTCGCCCTAATTCTACCCAAATATAATAAAATTCTAGTAAAAAAAACCCAATAACACATAAAATAATTATAAATTTCGTGCATGGGCTTTGTAATGTAATTAAAGTTCAGCCCAACACTTAAACAACACATAACCTTAAAAAATATAAAATATAAAAACTGTAGGGATATCTTGCGTCCTCATTTTGGCCAAAAAGGAGTCCAAAACAAATTATATTCTTGCTTTAGATATAATAAAGCCTTCATATAAAGTCTCATGTATAGACCAAAATCCAGCACCCAAGGAATCTTCCAAATCCACCAAAAAGGCCCAAATACACCAATCTGACCAAGCCATGCAATCAGCCACAACTTCAAATTAACTTGGCCCAACAAACAGAGCTCATTCTGGATCACATCACCGGCTACCCTCTTCGCCTTGGCTTATTTTTTTCTCTCATTATACTGGTACCCGTATGTCTTTGTTCTCCTATTTTCTTTTCCAATCTCTCAATCTTTTCCATCATAGCCTTCATAAAGGCTTGGGTTGTCTCTCGCTCCTTCCGAGTGTTTTCCCTTTCTTGCAGCAGAGTTGCTTCCATCTTTTCCATCCATTCCGCCGTTGAAATCTCTGAAGCCCTGTGGTTTCCTTCTCATACCATCGTCTTAACATGTTAACTACTTTTGTACTGTCTCCCAGAGACGGCGCCAATTGTTGGCGGCTGTTTTTCATTCTAAGGGAAATTAGGCAAATCAACCCCTCGAATAGCTCTCTCTCAGTAGTGAATTTATTTGGTTAGTAAGGAACCAAAGCGAAAATAGCAAGCAGACTGGAAACTTTAAGAGACATTGAGTTACGTGGTTCAGAAGAGAGTGGCTACAGTCCACGTCCACGGGAGGAAATGGTGGATATTTTATTACTTGCTCGGGGTCAAGATCGACCCAAGCTATAGTGGGATTCAGAGCTTACAGAGAAAAAATAAGTGCCTCGGGTCTTACAACGTGCCCGTTACAAATCTCTCAAGTGGTCTGATACTGAAAAACTTCATCTCTCAATCACTAGTTTAGAAACTCTTAGTTCTTTTGCAAGTTGTGTGATGTGAAAATTGTTATCCTTTGAATATGTGGATTCAACCCATTTATATAGGCTTCCAAATTTTCTATTCCATCACCCATAACGTCAGCTCATTGCAGTAACAACTGTCATCAACTACCTAAAATCCGGCCAATGAGAATACTTTCCTTTTCACTCTCATGGTATTAGCCTATGGCGGCTCTACTCTGCCACTTTTATGCCACTGCACCGTCCTATGGCGGCTGGCAAATGCTACTTCCAATGAGAACCGTTGTATTTCTCATAATCATCACAAGTCTTCCATAAGCTGATCTTGTCTACTAGAGCATACGTCATATATTCTCGAGCAATGACTGATATGTGATTCCAGCCAAGCTCCTCGGGTCGACATACCAAGGTGAATGATGCTTAGCCAGACTTCCTGAACTTGGTCGGATTGGTGTCATATACCACTTCGGGTTGGCTTTCACAAATACTCAAATGCTGCCAAATCTAACATCTCTTTCCGGGGTCGGGTCGGTATCCCAACCTTTCCCCATTAGCAACATCTGCCCTCAGGAGAACTCTTCTCTGTAGAAGGCTCGGGCCCCTCTATCTAACTTGAGCCTCTCTGCATCTTTGGGCCTTCAACATTCTCTTTTGGTCAAGTACAAACCCCACTCTATCCATCTCCAGTATTTGAACTTCCCCAGGGTGAAAAACCACCATCAACATGGGCATTAAAAAAGGCTTTTTTTTTTTTCAATTTATTCAAAATGTTTTAGGGTTCAAACATCCACATGCTTTCAATGTGTTTAGGTTAGACAATATTAACTAACTAGCTCCCAAAGGGTGTGACTTAGTAATAAATGACTTAAGACTTTATTGTCGGGTCTTGAGTTACAATTCAGGTGGTGCATTTCTTGTATGAGCTTGAGACAGCCTGAGGTTTTACCCGTTTTGCTTAAGCTCGGCTCAGGTGATTTGGTGGTGGGATTTCTAAAAAAAAAGTCAACTAACTATATAATTAATTTAAGATCAGGTTATAAGTTAACGGTTCTATAAGTAGCTATAGTTTAGTATATCGAATGACAAATTTTGGCCGGGTGAAAAATGGGAGCGGGCTTGAACAAAAAAATGAGTATATATATTGAAAAATATATATATTTTTTACATTAAATTTTTTTTTTAATTCTAAATATATGTATTTATAATAAATTTTTAAAATCTAATTTAAAATCACATTAAAAAATTAATTTAATTTAAATTTTTTAATATTTTTTAATATTTCAAGAATTAATTTTTTTAAATAAAAATGAAATAAATTTTTCTTCCAACTTGGCCCGACAACAACCGAATTAAGGTTGAGCATGGCAAAACTTGAGTCTGCCCAGGATCTTGCCACCCATATGGATACCGTCATAGGCGAGTACAAAATTTAAAATTATAGGTGCCAACAAATATATTAAAATTTACTGGTATATTAAGCCAAAAAATAATAATAATAATAATAATAATAATAATAATAATAATAATAATAATAATAATAATAATAATAAATAAAGAAAAAAAGAAAGAAAGAAATTGATCCATGTCCCTTGTCCAGTAGTACTCTCGTCATATAGCTCAAAATCACAATTTAAAACGTGGAAACATTTGCACCTGAAAATGATATAGGATTTACAATTAGTCTTAAACCCTAAATCCAACTAGTGATATATATAACCTAAATTATAAGTTAATCAATCAAATTAATTTCCACATATGAATAATCATTAAAATCCAAATACAAAAATATGTTATTGCTTATAGTGGAACTCCCACATGAGCACTTACTTTATTTGTTACTTCTTGGAAATTTTTTCAACTCACTTTCGACCATATAATCCATTAAAGAGATGACACCAAAACTCTCTTATTAAGCACCCAAATTTTGTGGATTCAAATCTTTTCAAAACCCTACATATAAAGCTATCTATAAATAAATAAATAAATAAATATATATATATATATATATATATATATATATATATGTACTATTATGGGAAAATGAGTGTCTTATATTTTAAATTTAAGTGAATTTTTACAAGGTTTTTATTTATTTATTAATTTTATTAATTCAAACTAAATTAATAAATATTTAAAGAACAAATATTGTTTGTATTTTTTTTAATTTTGCATCAGATCTTTTTATTTGTGAAAATTACCTATATGATAACAAATATATTTATAATAAAATACCGTGCTAGAGAGTTTTGATTCATTTTAAAAGAAAAAGAAAAATTACGTTTGATATTACTAAACATCACTTCCTCAACTATTAACGTGGCCATTTCGATCGCTTTCAATACAAAGCTCTCACGCAAGTTAAAATGAGAATTGAGAATGATGTCGATACATCAATTTTCTTAAAGTGGTTGTAAAAGATAAATGATTAAGGACAATTCATAGCAAATGTGCCATCGCATTTGCTAATTTTGATCTAAATTTATGTATAAACAAATTGAGTTTAGTGTAAAATCATCTGGGCTTATCTCTTCATTTTACTCAATTTTTTTTCTATTCACTATGTAGGTATATTTAATTAACAATACTTGAAAATTAACGAAACCTCCCTAATATTTAAAAAATTTTAAATAAAACTCTTCTCATGTTTTAAAATTAGGCGAAACTCTCAAGTTTATAATTCCTGAATTATAGTTTAAAAAATCATCAATCTCAATCGGGATTTGAGATCCTTAACCATTTGGTTTGAAATTTAGGAAAATTTCTATCTCGATTTAAAAAATCAGTTGAGATTCGGGATGATTTTTTTTTTTTTTTTGTCCAAAATCACAATTGGAATGGGATGGGACAAGACCAATTCGAGAAGGGATGTATCGATTGTCATCCCTATCTCATGTTTTACATTAAGAACTAAAATATCTATAGCAAAATCCTATGTAAGGGGTTTTGCTTAATTTTAAAACATTAGTGAGATTTCGTTTAATTTCACCAAATATCAAGAAGATTTTGTTATTTTTCCCTTACCAATACATGGTTTCAAAGTAAATAGACTCTATTTAGTGTTGAAATTAGAAAAGGGTGGTACATAAACGATATTATAAAATTTTTGATTTATGCTAAAAAAATGGTTGTATTTTTTTTTTTTTTTTTTGATGGTGAGAAAAGCTAAAATTTTAACTTTTGCAAAACTCAATTTTTGAAAAAAATCACGTTTAATAATCGTAATTTCTTATAATTAATATTGTTGACGGGTGATTTTGGTCTCAGGGTAATATGGGAATATCACCTCCGAGGTAATCCTCCTTCAACGGTGAATTTGTTTGGTTATGGGGGACCAAAAGCAAATTTAACGAGAGACGGATGAACACACCAATCGACAAAGAGATTTAACGTGGTTCAGTGGATTTTGGATCCGACCTACGTCCACGGACAAGAACAGGATGATACTCTTTATTACTCAAATGCCTTTCTCGGGTCTCTTCTTTTTTTGTTTACAAATCAGAGCTTGATGATTCTGATCACTAATTTTTTGATGATGCCTCCAACTTGTCCTTCTACACTCACTCTACCCTCCTATTTATAATGGTGAAGAAATCAGGTTCCTATTTGTACAAGAATTCCCAATTTGGAGATGGTCTCCTTTTCCTATTAGGATTCATAGTCAAAACCATTCCCTTTTCCCATAAGGATTCCTAATCAAAAACTACCATTACTTTCTCTATCCTACTAGGACTCTGACTCACCAGTTTTCCCCATGAAAATAGGATAACTTGTCATCTTATCCGCAAGAATAGGGTGTCATCTTCTGGAGCATATCTCGCTATCTGGTCGGTCTTCATGAGGTCGGTCATAATAGTCATTTGAACTGAGAATGCTGCTGTCGATCTGATAATGCTTGGTCATCCGATCTCAAGTGCTCAGCCATTTAGTATAGAGTGCTCGGCCTCTTACCGTCAAGTTGTCGGGTCGGTTTTAACGGTCTCGATCAATGGAGTTACCCCTTTTACCTATGTCGTGTTGTTTAAATAACATAGTGCCCGAAAAACACCATCAACATCTGTCCCCTAGTTCTCGGTAACAACGAGTTTGTGAGTTGATGCCGGGAACTATAAAAAAAGATGGTGTGTTGATCGCCTAGCTGGTGGTCGTTCCAGAAATCATAGAGAAATTGTCTTCTCCATCAACTAAGTCTTCTGTTTCTATCTTCATATCCTCGGTTATTGGAGATGCTGACACTATTCAGAATGATTCTCCACCTCAAAGAAAATTGCTTACTTGGGTCGTTCCATCAGGAGATGAAGTTCCTCTTGTTGTCCAAACTAAAAATGACTCCTCTCTTGTAATATATGTACCAGAGATTTAGAGGTTCTGACCCCTGACTGATCCAATCTCGATTGTGATGAGAAAATTTTGCCTCTGAGCTAACAATGATGTGCTCGGTGGCATGTGATCGTGTCTCGAGCTGTGAGAGATGCTCGGACCTGGGGAAATGTTACATCCCCAGTCCAAAGGACTGGCTCGGTGGGACGCAACCCGACCCCGAGCTGAGAACGACACTTGGACCTGAGGGAATGTTACGTCCCCAGTCCGAAGGGCTGACTCGGTGGGACGTTCCCCGACCCCGAGCTTAGAAAGGCACTTGGACCTGGGAGAATGTTACGTCCCCAGTCCGAAGGGCTGACTCGGTGGGACGTACCCCGACCCCGAGCTGAGAAAGGCACTTGGACCTGGGGGAATGTTACGTCCCCAGTCCGAAGGGCTGACTCGGTGGGACGTACCCCGACCCCGAGCTGAGAAAGGCACTTGGCCTGGGGGAATGTTACGTCCCCAGTCCGAAGGGCTGACTCGGTGGGACGTACCCCGACCCCGAGCTGAGAAAGGCACTTGGACCTGGGGGAATGTTACGTCCCCAGTCCGAAGGGCTGACTCGGTGGGACGTACCCCGACCCCGAGCTGAGAAAGGCACTTGGACCTGGGGGAATGTTACGTCCCCAGTCCGAAAGGCTGACTCGGTGGGACGTACCCCGACCCCGAGCTGAATAACCAAGCGGCCTCGGCGGAATGAAATCCAGCCCCGAACCGAATAAACAAGAGGCCTCGGCGGAACGAATCCAGCCCCGAGCCGATTAATCCCTGGGACTTATTCAGAAGGGAAGTGAATCAACCTTTGAAGTCCTACCGAATCTGGCATGGGCGTCCCTCTGCCAGACCGGCGAAAAAATAAAAACAAAACTTTCGAAGATAAAATCAAAAGGTGGGGGTGACTTAGCACTTGTCCCAAAGTAAACCTTTTCACAAGTGTAAACAACAGCACGGACGCCTCGAAACAGCGTCCTGCCCGAGGCCTCCAAAACACAATTCTGAATCTTTCAATTCAGTGTCCCGGCGAACCAGGATTCAGATCAGAAGAGCGTTTGAATGGTAAGGGCACATCCTCTACACGTCGATTCACTGGGGAGCATGTGTATTGTATGAGGGCTCCTCCTTACCACGCTGGAGCAGGCACACGCCACAGGGGCATAACGCATCCCCGTGCTGTGTCTCTCGCGGATCCGGATGATGAATGGATCAAAGAGTGTCTGGGATACCAAGGGCATATTCCTCCTTAGTTTCGGCATCACTGGAGCTAGCAATCGTCACGGGGGTGTCATCACCCCCCGTGCTATGCTTTCCCATGGATCCATTACATCGGGTAGGTGAGGATCAAAAGAGTGTTCGACACATTAAGGGCATGTTCCTCCTTATGTTCGGTAACACTGGAGTAAGCAATCGCCACAGGGGTATCATCCTTCCCTGTGCTATGCTTCTCACGGATCCTATGCATCGAGTATGCCCCTGAGGACCCCGAGCTAAGAGAGATACTTGGCTTGGGGGAATGTTTCGTCCCCAGGCCAATAAGCATGACTCGGTGGGACGTAACCCGACCCCGAGCTGAAAGAGGTACTTGGCTCTGGGGGAATGTCCCGTCCCCAGACCAATGAGCATGACTCGGTGGGACGTAACCCGACCCTGAGCTGAAAGAGGTACTTGGCTCTGGGGGAATGTCCCGTCCCCAGACCAATGAGCATGACTCGGTGAGACGTAACCCGACCCCGAGCTGTAACAAACATCGATCTCGACGGTACAAGAGCAGACCCGAGCCGGAAAGAGGCATTGGTCTCGGCGGTACAAGAGCAGACCCGAGCTGGAAAGAGGCATCGGTCTCGGCGGTACAAGAGCAGACCCGAGCCGGAAAGAGGCATCGGTTTCGGTGGTACAAGAGCAGACCCGAGCCGGAAAGAGGCATCGGTCTCGGCGGTACAAGAGCAGACCCGAGCCGGAAAGAGGCATCGGTCTCGGCGGTACAAGAGCAGACCCGAGCCGGAAAGAGACATCGGTCTTGGCGGTACAAGAGCAGACCCGAGCCGTAAAATATATATCAACAAAACGGACTCGGCGGTACAAGAGCAGTCCCGAGCCGTAAAACAAATATCAAAACTATTGTGTGAGCCATAACAAACAAGTATAATCAAATGTCAACCTAGGTCAGAACAGGTTTTACTCACCTTTTTGGGATCCGTTGCCTTTCTTGCAACTCTACAAGGGTCAATACAAGTAAGGCTCTTCTTAATACATCTTCTTTGCATCTCAGCATTCCACGCACCGACCGGATGACTTCCGCTATCAACTTGGTTGACCTCAAAATCGAATGGTCTATGTATACACTGAGATAGCCTTCTTTCACCAAGTCTTCCACCTGCTCCCGCAGGTCTCTGGACCCATTCGTGGCATGTCCCCTTATGTTGTGGTCCTTTCTTTGATGGTGTTCCCTCTTCGGGATATTTTCTCCTCGTTTTCTAATAGAACGAATTTTCGGGCTACCTCTAGGGCGGTTGCGTAGTCCGGGGTGTCCTGGATCCTTAGGTGGGTCCATAGCCTCCCGACTTTCAAGGCTCCCCTCAAGCTTTCCAGGGCCTCGGGGGATTCGTACCCTCCGACTTCGAGTACCATATTGTGGTATCTTTCAATAAATATTTTCAAAGGTTCATCGTCTCCTTGTTTCATAAGTCTTAGTTCTCCAATTGTCTTTCTGGGGACACAAGCCCCCTTGAAGTGCCGTATGAATGACTTTCTGAGTTGTGTGAAGCTGCTGATGCTTCTTGGGGCTAGGCTTCTATACCATAGGATGGCCGGTCCGGCTAGAGTTAAGGGGAACACTTTGCAAATGGCGTCCCCTGTTACCCCTTGTACCTCCATTAGTATGACGAAGCCTTCGATGTGAGTTTTGGGATCGGTACGGCCCTTGTATGGTGTTATGGTCGGCATGCTGAATCTTTTTGGGAATTTCTCTGACTTTATCTCTTCTGTGAGGGGGGACTCATCTTTTCCGTCCTGGACATCCCCTCTGTTTGTATTGGGGTATACTCCATATTTGATTAGCTCCTCCCGTAGCCAAGATTTCATGCTGCTGTCTTTGGTTCCATGCCGCCTCCAGTGGTTTCTTTTCTTTCTGCTATCTCGGGAATGGTGCTTCTCGGGGTCAGTATCTTTTCGCACCTTTTCGGTATGTTCTTTCCCTCTTCTCCGGGTACTGTGAGGGCTATCGTAGGAGGAGTCTGGTGATGATTTGTCATCTTCCTCCTCCCATGTGTCCTCGGTTTGGGAATCTCTCTGCACTACCACGGATCTCACCCTGTAGGGTTCCCTCCTCCGGGGTCTGTCGTCTTCACTTGTATCGACAATTCTTTTTCCTTCTGCTATGTCATTCTTTCGTCGGCTAGTCCCGGCCTCGAATTTTTTGTCGTGTGCTCCTTCCATCCTTTCCAACCGGTCTACTATGGTTTTTAGCAGAGTTTGGTTTTCCTCCCTTTCTTTCCTAAGGTTTTCCTCGATCTTTTCTATCCAATCTGCAGCCGAGCTCCCTGATGATTGTTGGTTTCCGCCTTCCGCCATTTGTCTCACTACGCGAGTTGCTTTTTGTAGGGCTCCCCACAGACGGCGCCAACTGTTGACGGGTGATTTTGGTCTCAGGATAATATTGGAATATCACCTCCGAGGTAATCCTCATTCAACGGTGAATTTGTTTGGTTATGGGGGACCAAAAGCAAATTTAACGAGAGACGGATGAACACACCAATCGACAAAGAGATTTAACGTGGTTCGGTGGATTTTGGATCCGACCTACGTCCACGGACAGAACAGGATGATACTCTTTATTACTCAAATGCCTTTCTCGGGTCTCTTCTTTTTTTGTTTACAAATCAGAGCTTGATGATTCTGATCACTAATGTTTTGATGATGCCTTCAACTTGTCCTTCTACACTCACTCTACCCTCCTATTTATAATGGTGAAGAAATCAGATTCCTATTTGTACAAGAATTCCCAATTTGGAGATGGTCTCTTTTCCTATTAGGATTCATAGTCAAAACCATTCCCTTTTCCCATAAGGATTCCTAATAAAAAACTACCATTACTTTCTCTATCCTACTAGGACTCTGACTCACCAGTTTTCCCCATGAAAATAGGATAACTTGTCATCTTATCCGCAAGAATAGGGTGTCATCTTCTGGAGCATATCTCGCTATCTGGTCGGTCTTCATGAGGTCGGTCATAATAGTCATTTGAACTGAGAATGCTGCTGTCGATCTGATAATGCTCGGTCATCCGATCTCAAGTGCTCGGCCATTTAGTATAGAGTGCTCGGCCTCTTACCGTCAAGTTGTCGGGTCGGTTTTAACGGTCTCGATCAATGGAGTTACCCCTTTTACCCCTGTCGTGTTGTTTAAATAACATAGTGCCCGAAAAACACCATCAACAAATATAATATCTCTATTTTAGCGCAGACTTTAGCACTGAACTGAATTTGGCGCATTGCGTCTCCTGTTTAAAGACACCAATCTATGCCAAAATGGATAATATCTCTATTTTAGCGCAGGGTTAGAGTTGCCGTAAGTTTAACATTTTAGACATTATTCACATGTATGTAAAAATGTAATATCTCTAAATTTTCGGGATATTATCAGAAATATTATCGGATCGTAATTTAGGTCTCGGAACAGAATGATATTGGTGGATAAGAATTTGAGTATTGAAAAAAATATGTCGAAATGTCTTGAATTGGAATTTCGAAGCTTTGGAAATCCCGTAATTCGAAAGGATCGGTTACGCGTAATTTTAGATATTTTTATACGGTGGATTTTTATTGTTTCGGCTATAGAATTTGCAAATGAACTTTGATTGAGTTGATTTTTAATCCGTTAGAAAAATCTTTCGAAGACGAACAAATTTCATGTTGAATACTTTTTGAAATTTACGTAAGAAGAGCCTCAAAAATTTGAATATCTAAAAGAGTACTTTGTTAAGGGGCCCGTTTGTAATTTCAGGGGATTGTTTTGTAATTCTAAAAAAATTGTCTATAAATACCCTAAGTTTCCACAAATTACAAAATGACAAAAGTCTCAAAAACTCGTTACCCGACCCCCACAACGTCTTGAGAGGGAAGCCACGACGTTGGCCATCCCGCCATCCGGCCACCGTTGGCCGACGGGAAGGCACCAGCCGATGCGCCGAACCATCTTTTGTCCGATGGTGGCCGGTGGTAGCGCCCAAAATGCCAGAAATGACTGGAAAACATGAGAAATGAACGGAGCTTCTTGCTTCGATCCTAGCTCGTCGCTTCAATCAACGTGTCCAGCCTTTTTTCTTCTCATCGGAATTATTTCACAGATACGTGCTAGAAGGTTAAAGTTGGTTTATTGATATTGGATTTGCCAGAGTACGATTAACCTCTGGGTTTGAAATATAGCAGCTGATTTACCTCATGGTTGGATAGAAAAATGTTTAGATTTCTTTTTCTGGACCCATTAACATCAATAATTTCCCATGTTTCCAGAATGCATTGCAGCATGGTTTCCCTCGAATAGCGAAAATAGTAGGAAAAAGAGAGAAGTAAAAAGTAGGATTAGTCAATGGAGTTGCAAGTAAAAACCAAGCTATCACAAAAGATGTAGAAGTTCTAGATACCCAAACTCAAATCTGTGAGCAAGTAAAATGAAAGACGTAAAGATAAGTGATTAGTTACTTTAACCAAAGAAATCGATATAATAATATCAGACTTATTATGATCTTCATCTCTCAATTATACTAGTCAAAGAAGCGGTCCTGACGGAGCCTATCTCATACTTATCTCACATGACTAATAGACTCTACCAGGGCATAAGTTATTAGAAACAAGGACGCTGACACCCATTGAGACGAAGATTCCTACTCCACTCTATACCAGCCGAGATAAAGATAATAGGAAGGAAATTCGATGAAGATTTAACCGAATCCAGAAACAGAAAACACAGAATGATAGGCCACACAGGGAAGAACTAAGAAGGATTTAAGAGATAGAAAAGAAAGAACCCGACTTAAGCTAAGTGGATAAGTTAGAAATACCTGCGGGAATCCATAGATTGGTGCAATGTTAGTATAGATTCTTAAAAGTTTAAAAAGGACAGATTTATGAGATGGGAGACAATTGGAAGTTAGCAAAGAATACTAGCCTGAATAGTAAGATTATATGGTGTAGCTGTAGCCTATAACAAGAGCAAAGAGCAGAAACTTATGAAGTAGTCAATGGGAGTAAGCATCACTAGTCTTGGAAAGCATAATATAGAACTGAAGAATAAGTTATGGAAATAAATAATAAACGAAGCTACGGGAACCAATAAGGAAGTAAAGTGTATGTAGTAACAATTGATAATATGGCTTGGGGTAGAAATGTAAATGGAAAGCTCATCATAGTAGATCGGAGTTATAGAAACTTTAATACTTGCAGTAGTCGACCCAGATTCTGACGGTACGAGTGATAACTCTTCTATTCAGTAGTCATGACCCTAGTAGCTGTATAGGCACCCAATCAGAAACGTGTATTTTCCAGATCCCCAAAGAAAGCAAGTATTCACCCCTATACTTAGAGCCCAATAAGGAGAAGAACCAGCAAATGAGTGTATTTGACATGATAAACGAGTCGAGAAACGACTAGATAGCCAAACTTAAGAAGTTCAAAGGAATATAGATAAGAAACGTGAGATAGAATAATTCAGAGTCACAATTTAATGGAGCCCAAAACCTGGAGGCCATTGTTGAATTGGGAATCCTTAATGGAGTAAACTTATAGGAGTCTCATTGTATTAAGAAAAAATAACTAGAAAAGAGTAGCACCAAAACTAGGAAAATAGTGCGGAGATGTCCTAGGTAACTAAAGTTGAGGAAGTTCTCAGTGGGATAAAGATATAAGGAGTTCAAAAGACTAAGATGAGAAGAAAATCTAAGTAGCGGTGTAGACTTCGTAAGGAGGAATAACATATGAAATATAGTAGGAATTTGAGAAATAATAAAGACATAGGAGGATTAAGCAATAGAAACTAGTAGAAAGGGGTATAAAAGCAATATGATGAAGTATTTAGAGAGTATAATTCTAGAGAAGGCTCATGATAAGAGGTAGTATAATCGATAGTCGGGTAGCGAATCAAAAGTGAAGTTGAAAAAATGGACAACTCAGATAGTACCTTATATGAGTATCTTAATGTGGGGGCTGAAACAAGCAAACACGGGAGTCTCAAACTTATAGATGAACAGAACACGCAACCAAAACATAGGTAGCTGATGAGATCACCACCACCAAGAAGGCGTCAAGATCGTTCCCCACCCTGCCAACCCTTGATAGATCGCGACAGTAGAAATGGACCATGATATTCACCTCAAAGTTGTCCCATAAAACAGATAAACCTATGAAGGATATCGAACCTTTATATTATAGAAGTTTCGGGCATAGAATAGAGCATGACAAAAGATGAAAAGAACACTAACCATAAGATTTAAAAGAAAAACCGTCAAGGTGAGACGGAAATATAAGAAAAATACTTTGTATCGCTCAGCGTTGGATTAGAACCAAAGTTCTATTATGTTTTAACTCTTATGATCTATGAGAAGTAGCTAGCCATAGTTTTAGTTAATTAAACCATCACGGGTTTGAGATAGCCTTAGCTTCAGTGAAGAAATCCTCAAGGTATAATATGCATAAACAGACTTCGGGTAATGCTAAAATTTACAAGTAATGCAACCAGTCATAAAGAACAAGTCGTGTGAAAGACAATAACTGAACCGTGCTAGTAAAGTAATCAAAGGTGCAGAAGAGTAAACCAGATTAGTATAACCAGTATTAGTATAATAATAAAGAACATAGCTTTAGTATAAATGTGTATATAATCAGGCTTAGTATTGATATTTTGCCCCAGAATTCCTTAGCCAATCAAGAAGAATCACCAGAAAGAGAGAACTACCCTAATATAACGTCATAAATATGAGAAACATCAGTGCACAGTAAGAGTACTTGGAAAGATTAGTTATAAATCATGAAGACAAAACCTAGAGATAGTCATAAATGTGAGGACTCGAAAGAGAAAGTTTACAAGTAAAGAAGGTTTAGTAAGGTGGAAAACTGAGAGGTCAAGTAATTGGTTAAGACAAGATAATAAATCTTAAGACAAGGTATATCTTAGAATAGCTGAAGAACCTGAAGTATACATAAGTCAATGGAAAGTGAGGGTTATTGGTTAGAACATAAAGTACTATGAGAGTACTTAAACATGAAAAGTAACAGAAGTTCCTAAGAATATTAAAAAGTTATTGTTGACATGGCAAGATGGTATTTAAGGGGGGTTTCAAAATCAGAATGGAATTAAGATAAGTAATACGACATACTATGAATACAGTAAAATTTTGAAAACGAATTTAGGAAGATAAGGAAAAGAAGATTTATAGATATCTTCGACCAGGATAAATCTATGAGTTGAGCCACAGAAATGATTCGAGGACAAATCATATTTAAGGGGGAGAATTTGTAACGACCGGTAATCTCATCGATCGATAATCTCGACTACTATTTTATTTTAGGACGAATATTCATAATATAAGTTATGTTGAACACGTATACACTTATAAAGTGACCTTGAGGACAATTGATATTCCTTGAAGTTCCGATACAAAATTGTACGATGTTATACTCTAGACAGCTCATGGTGTTTGGGTCGTAATTTTCTCATACATACTCTGATTTTAATGAATTTTATATCGATGGAAAGCTGAGATAGAGACCTACAACCTCCGCGTTGAACATATTTCCAAAATCAAAACAGAAATAGGTATAAAAATGCAAGTCAAAATTATGGATGAATAGTGCTCGGACCTATCTAGATAATTCTTCAAGTTTCTTCATGTTTCTACCTAATTCTTCAAAATTGAAAATTACAAATGGCCCCTAGTATAAAAAGGGAATATTAATTTTTCATCCCAAAAAAATGGGAATTTTGTAAATAAATAGAGAGGGGTGTAAAGTAGAAGAAAAAAAAGAAAAAAAAAAGAAGAATGAGAAGAAAAGGAAAAGAATAGAGAAAAGAAGAGGAAATAAGAAATAGAGAAAAGGCTTAGAAATCATGGGAAACTTAGAAGATGAAGGAAACAACAAAAAATGTGGTATGACCCACTTGACCCAAAACTTGGTTTGTTGGATTTTGAGAATATGATGATGGAATAATATTATTAGTATGTTAAGAATTACATTTCGGTGATTAGTTGGAAAAGAAATTGATGATAGAACTAAGTGTTTAAATTTTGAGAACCTTAAGAATTTAGCTAAAAACAAGAGTAATAAGATTAAAGGATTGTTGAGTATGATAATTTGGTAAATAATATTATAAGTTGAAGTTTATTGGAGTGGTTTGTGTAATAAGTTTGATATATAAGTGTTGGTGATTCATTTGGTGTAAGATAGGCTTTAAGAAGCAAGTTAGAATCCTGGAAAAAGGGTTAGCGTCGCGACACACAAGGGTTCACATCACGACGTGTACTGGGGAATTCATGAGATTCGTTTCTGGAATGGCCGCGTCGCGACGCGGAAGGACTTGCATCACGGCGCGACCTGGAAAATTTCAGGTATCCTTTCTGGAATAGCGCAAGGCTTTACATCGTGACGCAAAGACCAGAACTTCCCCAAATTAATTTTAAACCATTCTGGTTTCACCCTAGCATGTTAGAGTCCACCCTAAGGGTCTCGTACCAACTTGTATGTATACATTACATCATGATATAAGTACGATAAACCTGAGAGTGATAGCAGTTACCTAAATAAAGAAACTTACCTTGATTCCGATGTATGTAATCTTAGTCCATTTTCTAATCGAGATTTTTTAAAAATAGATCATCGTAGGAACCACAAGTTTCTTCAGCAAAGTGAAGAAAGGCTAGCGGGACTCCAAAACTGTGAATGGACACTTTCTTTTAAGTTGATTTTCACTATGCTGTTGTTCATATCAGACTTACTTTTCGCTTATAGGGCGTTAGCCAATTTTTTTCTACTATTATCAGTTATATTTTGTTTAGCATTTTTCGAGAAATGATTTAGAAAAGAAATGTTTTCAAAACATAAGTTTTATGTTTATCAAAGCATGAGGGAAAAACCCACCTCAGTATGTAACTTGTTACAGACATGAAATTGACGGATGACATGTGCACATGTAGAGGACTAGGGGGACGATGATACGTAACGCCCCCAGATCCTAGTTTAAGACTATGGATGACAGATACCCCTAGATCATAGTTTCAGATCTTGGAGAGTAGCATAGATCCGCACCCTCAGTTCTAGTTCAGTGGCTTGGGGGACGACGATACGTAACGCCCCAAGACCCATAGTTTCAGGGACATGAGTGGCATGCTTTTGGGGACAACGATACCTAATGCCCCAAAGTCATGGATTTGCACTCCTGGCTCTAGTTAGGCGTATGGGGGGTGGCGATACGTAACGCCCCCATACGTCAAGTTTTTCAGAGACATCAATTTTCAGATATCACATTTTCAGAAAACAGTTTTCAGAGATAAGATATTAGAAACAGTTTTCAGAAAACAGACATTTCAGAAAATAGTTTTTAGGCATATGGGGGTGGCGATACCCCCACTCCAGTTTCTTTGTTTTGGAGGATACCTGGAGGATGCGCTTGAGAGGACAGATACCGTTTGTAGTCACTAGAGGGTCTGAGTCCACTAGATTGAGTTACAGTTCAGTCAGAGTCATGTAATGTCATGCATATTGCATATTGTATAGTAAAGATTTTATTTGTAATATGTTACGTTTTATTGCCAGGGTTGTATTATAAAGAAGTGTTGAGTACATGACATGAGTCAAATAGTTCTTATAAGTTAAAATGAGTTTGGGCAATGGTCTAATGTTTGAACTATAATTGAGATGAAGTTAATAGTGATGTATACATTCAGTAAGTCAGAGGCTCGAGGGGATAGTACAGCCTAATCCCTGCCGGTAGCATCTCTGGGATCGAAGATGTTACAATATTGTACCTTAGGGATTTGATGTTCCTATCTATATCCCCGGTATAATATTTATAGCCTGTGACGGAGGTTTTCTTCGTGTGCAATGAACTCGACTTGCATAATTTAGCGAGATTATCCGTAGTCGTCATAATTTACGAGTGGGTGAATTAAGGCCACGAAATTTGATTATGTGACATATAAACCTAAAATTAGAGAGTCCCATAAAATGAAGTATACTCGTTGAGCACTTGGGCAACGCGTTATGAATAATATAGATTATTCATAATACTTCACCAAATTAAATGAGTTAATTCGAATCGTTTAAACGATTAACCAAAAATACATGCATTAGAGGATTTTGATCAATTAATAATTAATATGTATTTGTATTTGATACAAAATTTGATTAGATCAAATGAGATTTTGACACATGTCATTAATATATGTATTTTTTATTTAATGTAAATAAAAATGCACATATATATTGATATTGATATTAATATTAATTAATTATTTAGTTATTTAATTGTTAAATAATTAGAAATTAAATATCTTATCCATTTGACATAATTAGTATGATAAATGGTGAGATATTATTGGTAACAAATGGCATGACTTTTAAGCTTGGAGTATTCAAATTGAACAAGTAACTTAAAACTTAATATTTAATTAGATTAAATTAACCAAAATGAACAAAATGCCCCAAATTTCGTCCAAGCCCTATTATATAAAGTGAAAAATTTTGTTTTCTCTTTCATAACAAGCCTTGGTCGAAATTCATCTCCATAGAGAGCTCCCAAATTTTCTTGAAGAATCTTGAAGAGAAAGTGAAGAAATCAAGAAGAAAGTTTAAGGAAATTATGAGATTTTGAGGTAATCTTCAATAATCTTAAACTTAGAAAGCTTTCTTCTTTTTCTTGAGCATCTAGAATAGTTCTAGGGTTTCTTCCTATCTTATTTTTTGGGGTTTTTGATTTGAAGGATGGATTTGGAGGGTTCTAGCATGTGTGAAGTAAGATTGAGTAATATTAGTTCAATTTTATCATTTGATGATTTTTTGCCATTCTAGAGTGTTATGACCACTCTTGTAACTCCTAGAATTGTTCTTGAGTTCTTCATTGGTGGTGGCTTTGCTTGGTGTAAATATTAATATGATTAATGTTGAGAAAAACAGATTTAAAGCATGAAAAATGATATTTTCGGCACCGATATCAGATCTAGAAAATTTGAAATTTTTGTGATGAAATATATGTTATTTAAATATATTTGATGTGTATTGGGCATTGAAATTATTTCCAGAAATTATTTCGGATTGAAAATATGCGAAAACGGTGAAAAACGGCGTTACCGGGTGAGTTTCGGGCTTACCGGGCATCCGCTGTCCAAACAGTGAATTGGTCACTGTTCGGGAAGCCTATGAACTCCCCAAGTACTATTGGGGCTGACCTGGGCAGCCCCCGTGTGTATTGGTTGGTCGGTTCGGACAAAAAAATATATTTTATGCTATTTTACGGAAAAAAAAAAAAAAAAAAAAAAACGTTTTCGTAAAAGTTTCGTAGTGTTTCTAGATTATTTATGTCATTGTTTGATATCGAATAAATATGTTTAGGTGAAATATGAATGAATTATTCATATGAGATATTGAATAATTTATTCGGTAAGTTTAAAAATTTTTAAAGTTATGATTTCGTCCGCACCGCGCTCTTCTACTGCGCCTTAAGAAAACCCCAACATACAGCACTGCCTTCGGACGTGCTATGCCTTAAATGTTCTGTCTTGTTTTTGTTCTATGGCATGTCACGACGCTACATTGTAGTCGCGATGCGGTGGCCTGCGTTTGATGGTTTGTTTGTTGTCTTGAGTGCTCCATCGGTGCTATATCCAAGCCCCAAACACAAACACTGTCATGTGTGTAAAGAAAAGAAACAAGAAGAAAGTTTATTCAAACTCTAAATGATCTTCCAAGCTATGTCTCGCTACCGACAAAAAGTACCGTGGTTTCACTCACAAAACAAAATCCCTAAACTCTAGCAATATTTTCTTTCAATAAATTCAGCCACCCTTTTCTCTAGACCTAATTTTTATTACAACAAACTTATTAATTATCATCATAATGACAATATTTGATTGTCAAAATAAGATGTAAATGCCATTAACGAAATGTTGAATTTTTACAAATCATATTTAAAAAAAAAAATTGTTTTCATAAATGATATATTAAATAATTTATTATTTATATTAAATAATTTAATATTTATATTAAATTAAATGTTGATCTCATAATCATTTATTTAATAAAAATTTTATATTAAATATAATATAAATCTACATGTGTGGCAAAATATATTATAAATCCCATTAATAATAATATATGCAAGTGAGTATATAATTAGACTATCCAATTATATTTAATTTTCTATTATATATCGAGCTAGCACTAGGACCAAATGGACTTATGGTTCTGAGCTCAAATAATTCCGGAATATTAAATAAACCCTTAACTAAATATTCTGAATTATTAACTTCACGTTATTCTACTAAAAACCCGAAGCTACACTCTCATTGTCGTAAATAGATAATATAAGCCGAACTACGTTAGTGTCTATCGATATAGTCATTGTATACGGATTGGCCATTCACTAATATCTCATAATTATAGTCGGTCATATTGTCCGTTATACCCTTATTAGTATTATTATTATTATTATTATTATTTATTTTACCTTAAGTACCATTGATACTCTAATGAATAATTTATTCATAACTATTATAAATATTAATCTATTCGTAATAGAAATATTTAAGCGCTTTAATCATTCAAGTACTTAATCAAACTTTAAGGAAGATACTCATCTACTTCTCACAAGAAGGAGTGAACTTCATATCTATGTAAAACGTCATTAGCTACACATCAAACCAAGTCCCCAAAGTACGTAGCTATTGGTCGGGATTGCTACACGAACCTCACATTTCTAAATTAAAGGACATAGCCTGCCATGCAGGAGTTCGCAGTACACTTGGGATTCAAATCAATCCATATATGACCATCTAGTATATTGAAATGAATTTCTTTATTTAACAGATATTATAAGAAATTTATTTATATCTGGGTCGAGTCCTATATGATCACATCATATAAGGTGCCTCCATTCTCATGTCACCACATGGACAATCCCGGATCAAGGTCGCCATATAATTATAGAATGGACCGCAACTATAGATAAATCACAAACAAAGTACCCACTTTGCTTGCACTCTGTAACACCCCGCCAGAAGCATGAAGCTACCGGCAGGAGACAGGATTAACCCATCTCCATAAGCCTCCAAATTTATAGAAAAACGAACATGATGTATCCTAAGACTGGACAACTTTGCTCACAGTCCAACATCAAAACCTGAAGAAAACATCGAAATATATAAAATGACCTCAAGTACACACAAAACCTATCAAACTCAAAATCAATACTCAAGGGCTTCGTGCCCTTAGCATCACATGCAATCAAATCTTTTACTAAACACATACAAAACAACATGTTCAGCACGAAAAATATCATATTAATCATAGGCCTTAAACTTCTAAGATTTTTCCCATGACACTTGCGAGGGTGACTGCAACTTGGGTGATCCGGCGTCTCGATCATGACTTCCAAAGCTGAAGTGGTTGCCCTGTCTTGAAGCCAACATGCAAAACTAGCAAACTTTTTTAGTGTGAGTTATGAAACTCAGTAAGTAACAACATTCGTACAACAAACAAACATATGAGAAGCTCTTCAGAATTATCAAGTTGTTACGAGTTCGGAATTATCAACTTTATTTTTCTCTTTTTTTGTTTACACGTGCCAAATCCTCATATTTATATATCTACATATGAAACATGAAGTCATATTTTTTATACACTATTACGAATAAACATATTTGAAATATTATCAAATAAATAAGTCAAACAAAATTTCCTCAATTTGAAACAAACTTTCTTCAATTCGATGCAAAATTCCTTCAATTCTGACAGCCTTACAACAACTTAACATTCTTGATTCATATGCATTCACACATATCATAGCTCACTTATCTTATATTCATGCAATTACAATTTCAGAATTCTTACACATATACGTGTTGGGGCAGTTGTGGAACCCCTGGGGTCGGATCGGTGCCCCGGGCAGCGAAAATGGGTCTAACCCATGGATATCAAGTATGTGTGTAATTTTAAATTATTTAATGAAATACTATATTCCATTATGAGTGTATAGGAAAAAATCAGGATTGAATCGGAGTCCGAAAGCTCCAGAACGAGCGAAAATAAAATCGACGCGCGTCAAGCACATGCGTTACAGTGCGCCCGCTACATTGCGTCTGCGCACTGTAGCGCCCAGGTCTACATCTAATTTTTTTTTTTTCATTTGTTTTCAAAATGCTCAGCTCTCTGGATTCCAGAGAGCTGATGCAATTAGGATCTATTACCCTAATTTTTTCTGGTATTCCATAAACACTTCAAAAACACCAAAAAATAATTTTTTATTTCAAAACCAACATTAACACATGTTATAGAATAAAAATCAAGTTTTTTAAAATATCAAATATTTTTACAAAAACATAAATTTATTCTAAATACGCACCTGCGTAAATTTTGAATCTATTACACAAACCAAATTAGAATCCCAATAAGAAATATCTCGTGAACAATTCTAGGTCACCCAAAGGTGGTCAAGTGATTCTAGAATAGTATCAATATCTCTAACCTTTAATCTAGAGTTCAAAACTCTAATTAATTGTTTCATGTCCAACATGAACATCTTTGACCTAATTACAAGCATGTTGTGTTTATACTTCTAAAGTATCCTAACACAATTGATTAGCCTTATTCATTATTAAGATATGTGATCATGCATCTAATACACAAATAAACATAGCTTAGGAGAAGATCAAACTTTACCTACTAAGTTTGATGCAAGATCCAATCTACCTCTCCTTTGTTGAAATTGTTGGAGAACCTCAAAGGTGCGTAAGCTTGACTTCAAGATCCAATCTTGTTTCCAATACTTCCAAGCTTCACTTCAAGATCCAATCGTGATTTCTCCTAGATTAAATATTGTAGAGAACTCAAAAGCTTCTCTAAACACTTCTGTAATTTAGGTTAATCTCTCAAGAATTTTCTTATGCTTGTGTTTGAACTTGTAATTAAAACCTTCTTAAAGCTTCCTATTTATAGCAAAACTTAGGCAATTGTTAATTAATAAAAGTTGTAATCAAATTTTAAGTGGGCTTAATCCAATTTATCCAAATATGTATAATTAGGTGTGACTAATCTCCATTGTCTCCCACTTTAATTTAATCCAATTAAATCAAGCTAATGATTAGGAAATGGATTAGTTAAATGTTTTCCACCTTGATGTAATCCAATTAAATAAAGCCAAAACCACCTATTATTACACACTTACAATTACCATAATATCCTCAAATGGTAGAGATAATTATGATTTTACAATTAAGCCCTTGTGTAAATATTGACTTAATCCAATTAATCCAATTAGGTCAAAGTAAATAATCAATATTATCAATAACACTTGATTATCTTATAATATCGAATATTATCTTTATCAAAATTAATCGGCTACCCAAGTGCTCAATGAGTACACTTCATATTGGGACTCTCTAAGTTCAGACACATTCGTCATATAAGCCTAGCTAATATGTACGCAATTCGGCCACCTCTGAATTCGTGAAGAACACGAACGACCTTTCTGAACTATACAAGTCGAGGTCATCAGATATGTTTGATTTCCCATTATCTACATCCGTCTGAAAGTCAGAATCTGTATATCCTCTAATGATCATATCCTCTCCAGATTATACAAGCATATAGTCTCTCGTACTTTTAAGATACTTGAGAACATGCTTTACAGTTACCCACTGATCTAATCATGGGTTAGAATAAAAAATACTGACTATTCCCACTGCATAACTGATGTTCGGTCTCGTGCATAACAAAACATATCATGCATGAGACCTCCAACAGCAGAGGCATGTCAGATACGTCTCATCTCCTCAACTGCTTGAGGTGTCTTAGGAAACTGTTCATTTGACAAGTGAAGTTGATTTTGAAGAAGTAAATTACATTACTTGGAATTCAACATCCAAAATCATACAACAGTCTTGTCGATATAGGATGCTTGAGACACAACTAACAGTCGTCACTTGTGATCCGAATAATCTGGATCCCAAGTACACAACTCGCATTTCCCAAATCTTTCATTTGGAATTAGTTAGCTAGTCAGGAATTTACTTCTGTTAATACTTTTACATCATTCTCAATGAGTACAGTATCATCGACGTATAATACGAGAAAAAAAACCTTATCCAAAATTACATTCTCAATGAGCACAATAGAACCAATTTAGTTTCGTCTATTCGTAAGAGTTCGTGGGAGAGTTTGGAGTGCGCCGTGCCCTCAGAATCTCGATAAGATATCCCGATAAAAATATTATTTTTTCGTAAAGTTAGTTTACATTCAGATGTTTCCAATAAATTCATAGATTTATTTTTTGATGTGTATTGAGTTAATTGTGCTAAAATGTATTGAATTTGTAATGTTGGTAGAATCCGAGTGAAATCAGAATGATTAGATCGATCCAATAGTTTATGTGAGTTTGTAGTAAAACTCGATTTCACCTAAGTCAATGTTTGGATGATTGTAATGATATATATGAGCTAATTATGATGTTTAGATGGTTCTTGATAGATTTGGAGGGTCCAAGATCCTTCCGAAATGTTTTCAAAAACCTTTTGGAAGATTTTCCGAAAATGATTAATTTGAGGATGTAAGCTTATTGGTTATCTTAGAATGGTATATTATGATATATTATGAGTTATAGAAAGGTTTCGGGAGAAAAAAAGAAAGATCCGACAAGTCCTAGGTTCGTTTGTAATGTTTTCAAATTTTTTGGGCGATTTTCGAGTTTTAGATCGGAAAGTGAATTTGATATTATGGATTTGTAGTATAAGATGTTTTAAGAGTAATGAAATTGAAATTTTTGGAATTCGAAAGTTTGTTATAGTTGAATTGGGAATTTCGGGTAACAACGATTCTAACCGCGTTTCACCATTCGTTTTGTCAAATTTGACTAGGATCAGAAGTATTCTCGAAACCAGGTAAATACTTTATGTGATGAGTATGTGATGAGTACCTGATCTATTACTTGATGTCAAGTTTTAATATTTGTGTGTATATAAAGGTGTGTGTGTGTGTGTATATATATAGACACATAACACATATTAAGTTTATCATTCATATTATGAGTATGCTTGAAAATATGATTATGCACTTCTAAATATTATATGTTTGAGTCTACGTTTATGATATTTGAAAGTGTTTATTTATTTGTATGAGAGGATATGCTACTATTATAAGTAGAAAGAAATATGTTTCAGACTGTGAATAAATGACGGTATATTGTGTGTGCATGATTGTTGATGCAAATCAGTATGGGTATGTGAATTAGCATAGTGATGAGTGGTAAATGTATCACTATTTCCCACTCATTTGACATAATATTTTATATATTTTCTCGAGTTTTGTGAATATTTTGATGTGTTTTGTGTTATTTTGTAGATAAATAAAGTTTCAGGACTCTCTAGAGGTGATTCGGGGCCAAAACAATGAAAAACATACAAAAGGGCAAAATCATCTTTTGGCACGTCGTGACCGCTAACGTGCGCCGGACCTCTGCTAAAATGCATCGGGACACGTGGACTAATCAGAGGGGTTTTGCTAAAATACGCCGGATGCTAACTTGTGCCGAATCTGCTAATGTGCGCCTGCCACGTGTCAACATCACATCAAATCATGCTAACGTACGCCGGACATGTGTCACCATTACATGCTGCCGATAATCGACATCGCCATGTGTCGCCTACGTGTCATCCACGTGATGTCCACATCTGTCACATGCCATGTCAGCTTGCCACGTGGCAGCCACATCATCATCAACCAATCATCTTGTGCCACATGTCACAATCACAAGGTGCCGACAATCAACATCGCCATGTTTCAGCCACGTCATCACTACGTGAGCATAATCATTGAGTTGCCGACACCCTCTGCCACGTGTCACCTTATCGTGAATCCAATTGCCACATGTCGTCGTCTCCGCAAGCCACTCCGTAAATCATGGAGCGTCGCGACATGAAGAGGGTGATGCATCGCGACGCGTGAAGCCTATCAACGCCTATAAATTCAGCACGAAATTTCAGTTTCAGATGTACCTTCCTCTCTGTAATTCCTTGACAATAATAAGGAGTTTGTATATAGTTTGTTTAATTTCAGTTCTGTAATTATTTTTATTTACTTTTTGTAATATTAATTTACTTTCTTTACTTTTTTCAGTTTTTTACTATTCAGCAATGAGGAGGTAACTTCCCCCTATTAGGGTGAAATGTAAAGTTTTTATTATTTCTATTTAGATTAATCTCCCTTAATTATAATATAATAACTATTTAAAACTTGACTTAATGAGGATACTGTTATATTGGTCGGTTGGTAATTGATATTAAATTGGTTTTAACCTGACTAAGCAAGGATACCGCCTGGTTGGTCGGTTGGTAATTCATTATTAAATTGACTTAATCAGGTTACCGCCTATATGGCCGGTTGGTAATATCACACAAGTTAATATATTATATTAAGGGAGATATCTAAAACAGTAGTAATAAGAGTGGATCCTTTAACCCTAGCATTTTTTTTTTGTAATTTTTCCTTTTTAATTTCTAGCATTTACTTTTCAGCATTTTACTTTATGTCTTCTATTTTTAAGTTTTTATTAGTTGTAAATATGTGTCGTAGCTAAGCCCGTTATCTGGGGTTGTGATGAATTCCAATATCACCGGTTTATAAGGGGTTATTTTATAATTTGGGTAATATAAAGGTTTACTTATTAAGTCTTACGCTTAATGCGTCTTGTTAACTGGCCACTAATAAGATTGATATGGTAAACTTAAAATAAACTTGACAAGTGAATTTTAGGTTTAAGACCCTAGACTTAATAGCCAACCATCTTCCTTGAGGATAGATAACCCTTTAAAAGATTTCCTTACATGATAGACATATACCTGTCGGGCGGGTGTAACCATAATTGGAACTTAGTCTTAATGAATTCAGGTAATTTGATTGACATAGACATATGATTTAATTGGGTTACATTGGGTATTTGCATCCGACCATCGACAGAGGCTTTTGTAGAATTTCGTGTTCCAGATTAGTAAACCAATATATTACACAAACATGAAATAACCACTTCATCTTTAAAAAGATATTGGAAGAAATCACAACCCTAGATATTTTAATAAATTTGAATTTTCCTCAACCTACTTTCACGCCATTTTATTTACTAGTTTTTAAGTTTAAGTCATCATCAAATCAAACAATTAATCTGTTAGATGTTGTAATCATTTGGCTTCATAAATTAATATTTTAGGTATTAAGTCCTCGTGAGATCAATACTTTTTATACTACTTGAACGATACGTGCATTTGCGTTATACGTATGTGACAACATCGGTCACATATTATATGTTTTAATATGAATATGGATATGTATATGACTTGTCAAGTTTTTGAAATTCTGACAACTGTCATTGAGTGTAATGAATATGTTTGTTGTATTTGAGTGCATGATTGCATTATATTTTGCATTGCATTTAATACTTTTACATTATACATAGACCATCTACATTATATTTTCTGAATAACCACCATGATGGGGATTTTCTATTCTTCTAATTAAGTTGATTCATGGACGCTTGATTTTTGATTCGTCTAGTTGAGTTGGTTCATAGACACTTGATTTTTGATTCGTCTAGTTGAGTTGATTCCTGGACACTTGATTTCTTTTTCACAGTCGAGTTGGTTCATGAGTGCTTGGTTTATGTGTCTAGTTGAGTTGGTTTCTAGACATAGACATACAATTTTATGATGAGATTCATAAAATATTTATATTATCATATTGATTTTGAACTTGATATATCGGTATTTTCTTTTTATGAGATAATTGTTTTGTGATGGTATTGGTTTTGGAATTTGATTTTATTTATAGCAGATGAGTTTTTATGAGGAGTTTTAAAAAGATGAGTTTTTAAGAAGTTATCATATGTTTCTGTTTTTAATGATTAATAAGTTGACTGTACAAAA
>SKCR01004400.1:0-89979 GCA_019454045.1 Zanthoxylum bungeanum
TGAGCGAGAATCACATTCTCCTTCATATAAGCCATGAACTCACCACTCATATATTCGCCGCCTCGATCATATCGAAGGTACTTAATATATTGACCAGTCTATTTTTCTACTTCATTACGGAACTCTTTGAACTTTTCAAGGTTTTCGATTTATATCTCATCAGATAGACATAACCGTACCATGATAGATCATCGGTAAAGGTAACGAAGTATGAATAACCATTGTGAGTAGTCTGACTTAGGGGACCACACACTTCAGAATGTACGAGTTCCAATAAGTTAGTGACGCGGTTTCCAACACAAAAAAATGGGTCTTTGGTCATCTTATCCTGAATACATGATTCACAAGTTGGATAGGGTTCAATGGTGAGATCTGGTATCAAACCATTCCTAACCAATTGGGTTAAGGCGTTTTACGCCTATATGACCTAGCCTCATATGCCAGAGTTCAATATTATTAACTACAAGCAAACTACATTTATTAATCCTAGTATTCAAAATATCTCTAGAAGTATGCAATATGTAATGACCTTGCTCATTTGGACAACAAATGATCTGAATATTACGTCTATCATATAAATATAAAGAACAATTCTTAATATTAACATGATAACTTTCTGTATCTAATACAAAAAGAGATATAATATTTGCTACACATACATGTATAACATAGCAATCATTTAACAAAAGGCTCTCACTCGGCAATGGGATCTCGCATACTCCCACTGCAACTGCATCCAGAGAGTCTCCACTCCCAAAACGCAATTGCATCACTCCAGGCTTTAGCTTCGTACTTTCCTTCAGCACCTGCAACGAATTGCAAATGTGAACAGGATAAGCAGAATCTAAAATCCAGCTGGATGTAAGAACTTCAAAAGCTAGTGAAATATAAATAACAAGAAAAATAAATGTACCTGATGTAGATGATTTCTATCTCTTTATCTGGGCAATATAGTCAGGACAGTTCCTTTTCTAATGCCCGACTTTGCTACAATGATGTCATTTTTCTTTATGCGCCTTCTTGGGCTTAGATATCTTTCCTTACGGTGGAGGACAGAAACCCTTCTTATTCTTCTTCGCTTTCGTCTTCTGACTCGCTCTGATACCATTTTTGTTGGGGTTTTAAGGGGTATTACCGGGTAACGCAACGGAATACGGAAAATCAAAATTTTCCGATTTCAATAATTTTCTTGGATCCCCAATACTTAAAACTGAAATTTTACCCAAGAAATCATATTTCTTGAAAATTACCATTTGACCCCTTAACTTTTCTTTTTGTTCATTTTAGTCCTCAAATTGTCAAATATAATTTTGGATGATTCAAATCAGTTCTAAAATGATTTCCAACAAGTCCAATACATAAGATTACAAATTGCAATAAACACCCCATAAAAGTCCAAAATTGTCATGAGGTCCCTTAGGTGGGCATATTGGGCATTTTGCTCTTTACTTGTTCAAAACATGTCAAGATCAAATCAAATCAACCCAAAATTAAACATGCATCATAAACACATCATAATACATCATATATATGAAAATCCCCAAATTTGGAAAGAGTATAAACAATAATTTTATAATTTCTTCAAATTGGACAATTACACCCAATCAAATGAATCCAACACTTCAATCAAGTCTCTACTACACCAAAAAAGTCTCACCACTTTGAAATAACTCTAGAAAAATTATAGGTCATCAATGAGTCTCCCAACAACTATAGAATGGCAACTAGATCATCGAATGATCAAAAGAATGCTTACTACACCTTTGAAGCTTTCTTTGTTCATCATACATGCAAAGCCCTATCATCAAACTTCCAACCATAAAACCACAAAGAAGAAAGAGTAGAAAAACGTAAGAACAACATAGGATGTAGCCAAGAACAAGAGGAACATTTTTCCAACGAATAGCAAGTTGGAAATACATACTTATTTCCAAGCTTATCTTGATTTCCTTTTGTTTTCTTCTCTTTTTCTCTCAAACTCTTTTTGTTTATGTTTATGGAGGCTTAGATAAAGTTAAGCAAATGATAAAATTTAACATTTTAAATACTAGGTCAAGTGGCCGAATTTTACAAGATAAAAGAAATTAGATATTTTCAATTTTTAACAAGTTAAAATAAATATCTAACAAGTCAAAACCAATTTGATGACTATTTCTTTTAATGTAAAAGTCAACATTTACATTCTAATCATTTCCTAACTTTAACATAACATAAGATATTAATATTTTAATTATTTAACAATTAATTAATTACAAATATCCCAAAAATATGTATTATATTTACTTTAAATATCTCAAAAATATATATAGTAATGATATATGTCAAATATCATAATTTGACAATTAATTAATGTGTATTTAATAATATCATATGTTAAATACAAACACACATTAATTAGAAAATGACGGTTCGATCCCTTTGTATGTATCTTTCGTTTAACCGTTAAACAATTTATAAATAATCACCATTATTCATAAAAATCACCCTTGTGCTCTACGAGTATATTTCATTAGTGAGACTCTCTAGATTAAGACATATCCGTCGTGAAATCCAATTTCGTGTCCATAATTCACCCACCCGACCACGGATAAACTCACTGAATCATACAAGTTGAGGTCATGGCATATGTTTAATTCCTCCATCACATGTATTCGGATATATCCCAGAGATATAGATGTAAAAGTCAAATCTCTATAGGGCCAATCCCATTGACCTCTCTATTAGCAATCTCTAAAAGAACACTTAGAACTCACTTTTAAAGTGTACCATGGGCCCATGGTTTTTATCTGATTGCGAATCGTATATGGACTACTTATGCTCTGTACACAGAACTGACAAATCTTATCTTGACACACACAACATATCATGAGGATCTGTCCACACCCAACGAACAGGCGGAGGTATGACCTTAATAGGTCGGTGACATGACAGCCATCTAAGTGTGAAAGATGTCTCATATACCCACAGTGGTATCTCAAGTCGAAGAATTATTTATGCTACTCAACCCGAGAAGATTCTTATTGACGTTGGTGTACCATCCATTAAGAATCTTCGGTGATTCATTCAGTGTTTATCCACAATAAATACTTATACGTCTATACTAGTCTATAAGACTCATGGTTCATTTGTTAGTGTCCTAGACATGCCAAGGATCTTTAAGACTTGATTTGTGTGTGAATCTATCAAGAACGTTTGCGGAAAGAACTTACATTGATCGGGTTGGAATTCAAAATTTTTCATTGGATGAGGAAACTTCAAGCTTTGATGAGTGTTCCAAACTCAATGGTGAGTTTCTATATCACCTTCAAAGACTCCCAAAGTGCTAGCAATGCTTGAAATTTTGCGACAAAATTTCTAAGGAAGAAAGAGGAGCTCACGGCAAAGGAAGGAAAAAAAAGGAGAGAGAGAGAGATGTGAATAGTTGTTGTTCCAAAACCCATTCAATCTTATCTAAACTTGGTAGGTGTTATGTGTAATAAATCCAATTTACTTTTTGCCAACTACTTACATCACAAATAGTGACAAGTTGATGTAAGTTGTGGGTTCTACTACTTAAATTCAAAATTCAAGTTGCTTACACAACACACTTTAGGCTCGGGTTCGTTAATCCGATTAAACGAATTTTTCGTTGCGATGTAATTAAATCCAATTAAATTAAATAATAATGCCTAGAAAAATTATTACGAAAGTCGCTTACGAATTAATTCCAAATTAATTCGTTCGCTCGGATTAAAATCCATTTTAATTCCGCATTGAAATCTAATTTCAATTAATATATCCAATATATTATTTAATCGATTAATTCCAAATTAATCGCGTTCTTTCTTCTATTCGAAGTTTATCCCAGATAAATTCTTACCGCAATTAATCCTATATTAATTTTCTCTCTCATATATCAATTGGAATCCCATTGGTAGTATGACTATGTGTCGATAGGAATCCGAATCAGGGTAGGTGTATGTGGTCTTAACCTGAGACTTGCATCGCTAATACTTGCGACAATCAGTACGCTTTTGTTTTGGTCGTCCGAGGCTTTAACAGGTTATGTGCGCCTCTTCTGGGTTTACTGAGAATCGTAGTGTATTGGGTGTGATGTCAAGATGGAAGTATCACTTAAGTCATATGGAGATGATGATCACGCGGGGATACATAACTAATACTATTATATGCTGCAACTATCGAGATAATATGACTAGGTCATGATTATTCGATTACAGAGACTAGTTGCTAGTGATCCGATATATGATTCGTATGGGGCATACACAATTCCAGCCCTAGGCCTAGCATGTGACATCTGATACTGGATCATAATATGCAATATATAGTATACTATGCCTGATATATATTATATATTCTTCGTTGAATATTTCTGGAGAATTGGGTAGGCACGGTGCTTTGCTAGAAGCCAACCATGTCTTGTAAATGGGTGAGAATGTGGTACGCGGTACGCACGTGTCAGATAGTCCGACAACCAGATTTACTGCCAACATATCCAGGGATCTCTTGGGTCGCTTCCCTAAGATTCACCAATGACACTTGACTCGAACAGAATTAATATAGGATTAATTATGAGAGAGAGAAAATTAATCTAGGATTAATTGCGGCAAGAATTTATCTGGGATAAAATTCAAATAGAAGAGAGAAAGCGATTAGTTTGGAATGAATCGATTAAATAATATATTGGATATATTAATTGAAATCAGATTTCAATGCGGAATTAAAGTTGGATTTTAATTCGGACGAACGAATTAATTCCAAATTAATTCGTAAGCGACTTTCGTAATAATTTTGCTGGACATTATTATTTAATTAAATTATATTTAATTACGTCGCAACGGAAAATTCATTCAATCGGATTAAACGAACCCGAGCCCGAAGTGTGTTGAGCAAGCCAACTTAAATTTTGAATTTAAGGGGTGGGGCCCACTAACTTACATCAAATGTCTACATGAGTGATGGAAGTTGGTGGGAGCATTTAATGCCTTTTTCCCTCCAACACATTTTGCCTTTTGTTTAGCTTTTTGGAAAAGCATATACCACTTTTACAAGTCAACTTTGGTAATTGTTTTTACAAAACAAAAATACTAAACACAAAATTCTCTATTTCCTCTTCCTATTGTCGTGAGCCTTGCTTCTTCTCCTCCATTGATTTTGCTTTAAAATCAAACAAGCTAGCACTTAAGGAGTCTTGCGAGGTGATAGGGAAACTCACCCTTGGGTTGGATTCATTCAACAAAGCTTGGAGCTTCATCAACATACAAAATTTTTGAAATCGCACATCCGTTCAATGTAAGTTTTTTCCGCAAACTCACTTGATCATTCACACACAATATCATGACTTAGAGACCTTGGGCATGTCTAGGATACTAACAATGGTATCAGAGCCATATCGAAGGATGATTTGTATTTAGGGTTTATATACTTTATTTGGGGATTTTGTGCTTGGAGTGTGATTTTTTCAACATTTTGGTTGTGTATTGATGATGATGAATAGGATTTGTGCATCATAGGATTTGAGAAAATTGATTAGATTTATTTTTCCCTAAAATCCTTTACATGGCCGAAAATAAGCCCTTCTAATCTCATGGTGATTTTTGTTAAATTAGACCATTGGATGAGTTTATGGCATAATATAAATCTTGTATGTTGATTTAATTGGATTGAAATCAAATTGAGTGTTATTTTATGCCCATTGCCATTAGATTGAGCATGTTTAATGGATTGATTTTACTTCAATTGTGTTGGACATGAATTGGATAATTAAAACATGATTAATTTGATTAATTAATGTTTTGGAAATAATAGATTAATAGATTAATTATGTTAATTACACTTCAATAAAAATTAATGTGATATTTGGAATATTATATTAATATTAATTAGTCTTTAAAATTGGATTGGGCTAATTTGTTGTATTTGGGCTTAATAGGCTTGGTTGGGCCAAGAATGATTTTGGACAATTGGATTGGATCCAAATTGGGCCTAAAACCATTTCCATAAAGTCCAAATATAATTTTTGGGCCTTTAATAATTTAATTGGGCCTAATGGGCCTAAATTGATTGTTGGCAAAAGGGTGATTCCTTATTGGGCCTTGGCATCTTGGATTAGATCCATATTGGCCAAAGCCCATGCCTTAAGAAATAATTGAAAGTCCATTGGACTTTAATTAAAATAGTATTGGATACTAATTGGGCCTTTGAGACCCATTTAGATTGGATTTAGAATCTAAGTCTAAAAGGCACTAAAATAAGTGTAATTATTTAATTTGGAATTAAATATGAATTAGTATTGGAAACAATTTGAATTGGATTTAAAATTGTAATTCAATATAATTCAAGAATACGTACTTTGAGTATTTATTCTTAAACGAGTTGGACTCGCGCAAATCAAATCGTTGTTTGAACATTGGATGGTCAATAATCAAATATTAATTAATTAGATTAGATTGATTGAAAACATGCTATGTGTGAATACTTGGATGTATTTGTATGAATAATGTATATGTTGGTTTCTATTAAGGTCCCGGATCGATTATAAGCATGAAAAACATTGCGAATACATATCGACGAAGTTGCGGAATACTCACATCGATCGGTTGAGACGATTTTGGAGACGAATCAAGCCAAAAACCCCACTGTTTTCACGCCTGAACTGCTGCAGAATTTGCTCACTGGTTGGGCAGTTTTGGATCCAATTTTGAAGCTCCAAACTTCGTCGAACGGATCCCGCCTCATGGGTGGACTTCCCTAACACCTTCGCAAGTCTCGTAAGTGTGCTAGCACTTGTGTTTTTGCAACAAAAACCACTCATTGCTTCCCATTTGGCTCACGGCAGTGAGCTGTGAAGAAGAAGGAGATGAAGCCCTTTTGGGCGTGAGAAATGAGAGAGAATTGGAGGAAATGTGTAATGGTTGACTTGGTAAATGAATTACCAAAATTTGCTTTATATATTTTCCAAAAATATTAAGCATTTACCATTTTATTTATCAAATAAAGTCAAATGGAAATGGCTATCTCAACCACCAACACTATTCTACCAAAACACATCAACTATTCATTTCACTTTATCAAAGTGACATGTAGTCATTCAATCAATCAATCACATCAATTAATCACATCACTCAAAGTGACATTTGATTTGACGCTTGATGTGACGAATGATTTGACGCTTGATGTGACTTGCGTTGCCGCACTCGAATTTGAAATACGAATGTGCTCGCAATCACACTCGGGCTCGGTTTCGCTAATTCCTAATTAGCGAGTTTTCCGTCGCGTCGTAATTAAATGATTACGCCTAGCGAATTCACTATTCACGTCGCTAACAAATTAATTCTAAATTAATTCGTTCGCCCGAATTAAAATCCAATTTCAATTCCGCGTCGAAATCTAATTTCGTTTAATATATCGAATATATTAATTTATCGATTAATTCCAAATTAATCGTTATCTCTCTCTAAACGATATTTTATCCTAGATAAAATATCTCTTTAATTAATCCTAGATTAATTTTCTCTTTCTTCTATATAATCCCAGATTATTAATGAGTGCGAGTTATGCGTCATCGGTGCATTATCGGGAAGCGACCCATGAGATCCCCGGATAATTCGGCAGTAAATACGGTCGTCGGAATATCCGAATCACGTACGTACCAAGTACTACGTTCTACCGATTTACGAGACAAGATCGGCTTCTAGCAAAGCACGAAGTCTATCCAATTCTCCGGTCATATTCTCTAAGAATATTTAAGATCTATATCAGGCGTAGTATACCAAGTATCGTGTATATCGGCCCAGTATCGGATAGTCACGTGCTAGGGCTGGGGCTGGATAAGTGTCTGCCCCGTCCGAAGCACATATCAGATGTCTGGTAATTAGTCTCTATAATCGGATATACATGACCTTGTCATAATATCCCGATGGCCGGCCAGCACTTAAGACCACTAATACCGTATCCTGCGTGACATCATCTCCACTATGACTGGAGTGATACTTCTGTCTTGACATCACACCCAACACTCTACGATTCTCAATATACCCAGCATTGGCGTACACAGAACCGGTTAAAGTCCTGGACGACCTCAACTAAAGCATATTGATTGTCATAAGCATTAGCGGTGCAAGTCTCAGGTTAAGACCATACACACCTACCCTGATGTCGGACTCCCATAGACACATAGTCATAATACCAATGGGATTCCGAGGGGTCTATCCAGAGCGAAGCTGTTTCCCGTACCATCGGTGAAACACAACCTCCTATCGCACTTGCATGAGTATCCAATACCCAAATATATGAGAACTATGTCGTTGTGCCCTCACAACGCGCACAAGTGCAATACTAGCCTATTCCGCATTATCGATGTCCAGTCTCGATAATACTCTGGCTAGGGATATTTAATGATTAATCCTTCGTGGACTGATACTGTCTCATATCATTCTCAATCCAGGAACTAATCATATGGACCTCTCTTCATTTATATATCTGAGGTGATCTAATCACAAATGATGAGAGTGCAATTTCCTTGTCACATAGTTAATTTGTACAACAACACTATGATCTGTACAAATAGTGACGCTATGGGTCATATTATCCAACAGTATATCGGATGGATATTAAAAGGGTGGGGGCAATTTTGGAAATTATTGTAATAAATTCGGAATTTATTAAATTGGACCTGCGTGTCCAGCCTATTATCTCTTTACTATTTGTATTTCTCTTCTCACCAATTCCCCTCAATGTAAATGAGGTACCATCCAAACATTTAACGTATGCCAAGCATCCCCAAATCTTCAGGAATGAGAAACCCAATTTCTTTCCTGTCCATATTTCATATGGAGTCTGTCCAACAGACTTTAAGGGAACCTTGTTCAAAATAAGTATTGTATTGTTCAATGCATATCCCCAGAACGAAATTGGTAGCTCAGTGCGACTCATCATTGACCTTACCATGTTCAACAAAGTTTGGTTTCTCCGTTCGGACACACCGTTTAATTGAGGTGTTCCGGGTGGAGTCCACTGTGAAAGTATACCATATTCTTTCAAGTAATCGAGAAATTCATTGCTCAAGTATTCTCCACCTCGGTCTGACCGTAATGTTTTAATACTTTTCCCGGTCTGTTTTTCTACTTCGTGTCGACACTCTTGGAATTTCTCACAAGTTTCCGACTTGTGTCTCATAAGATACACATAACCATAACGTGATGCATCATCAGTAAAGGTTATGAAGTATTCATATCCACCTCTAGCCTGGCTAGACATGGGCCCACATACGTCACTATGAATGAGGGCTAACAGTTCGGTGGCTCGTATACCTTTACCGCTAAAAGGCGTTTTAGGAATCTTGCCTAATAAACAAGATTCGTAGACATCATATGAATTAGGATCAAATTCATCCAAGTATCCACTCTTCGAAATTGTGGATATGCGAGTCTTGTTAATGTGTCCCAGACGACAATGCCACATATAAGTTTCATCCATTTTACTCAATTTGAGCCTTTTGTTTGTCATGTTATATGTTTGAGATTCATTTATATTCAAAATATAAAGACCATTATTAACATTAGATGTACATATCTCAAAATCATCTTTATAAACAAAACACCTAGTGTTTCGGAATACAAAAGTTTACCCACTTTGGGTCAAACAAAATACAGAGATAATGTTTCTAGTCAAACTAGGTATATAATAACAGTCTGATAATATAAGTACATGCCCTGAGGGCAGTTCCAAAACATAAGTCCCTACAGCCAAAACAGTGACTCTGGTCCCGTTTCTAACTCGTAAGTCAATCTCACCTGAAGCCAGTCTCCTGCTAAGTTGTAGATCATGCACAGCAGTACATATATAAGTACCACATCCAGAATCAAAAATCCAATTTTTAAAACTAGGAGTAGACATGTTTATTTCAATAACAAACATACCTGAAGCCAGTGCCTCGGTCGTCTTTATTTCCTTCATGTGCGCCTTGTACTCACAGCAGTCTCACTTCCAGTGACCCCATTTGCCACACTGTAGACAGACCTCTGGGGATTTATCCTTTTCCTTCCTAGAAGACTTTGATGATTTGGCATTGCCCTTTCTTTTCTTCTTCTTCACACCTCCAGAAGCCTTCGGCCAAGCCTTGGCCTTCTGAGATGTCGAAGTGAAATGCGCCTCACGCTTCTTGCCCTTTAGAAGCTCTGACTCTACTTCTTTCAGCATCACCATCAACTTTCTAATAGTCTTCTCTTAGTTCATCATATTATAGTTCATGATGAACCCGCCCCAGCAGTCGGGCAGAGACTGTAAGATCAAATTTATGGAAGTCTCAGCCTCGAAGGTTATGCCCAGCTGACCTAGCTGTTTGATGTCAGCAATCATATGTGACACATAGTGCTCAACAGATGTACCCTCTGACATGCGAGAGCGAAAAAGCTTCTTCTACAATTCATACTTCTGAGATCTAAGGTTAGATCTATGAAGGTCCTTCAATTTCAACATCATCTTATAGGGATCCAATTTCTTGTTTTGACGACGAAATTGAGGGGTCATTGCGGCAAGCATGATGGACTGAGCAGTTGAGTTTTCATCACTGTGAGTCTTCCAAAGCTCATGATCAACAACCCGCTCATGTCCAGGCTCAGGCCCGAGAGGTCTGTCTATGACATAGAGCAACTTCTCGGCTCCCAGGACAATCTTGAGATTCATCTCCCAGTATGGAAAATTAGCACCGTTAAAGACATTATCACCCATGACGATGTCTCTAACGCTAATCTTTCTAGTCATCTTGATTGCAATAGTATAACTATTCAATCAACGATATCGGGTATAATCAAATGTAATGATTACTATAGTCCAACTATATAATCAACTACAAATAAAGTTATGGTACAATCCAACTTTTCAAAGAAAATAATAAAATATTAGTCCAACTAATATAAATATATAACGACGAAAAATAAAGCGCGTATTTAGCAAGTATTAAATGAAATTAGAAATTTAATACTAGCTTCCCACTATTTTTCGGCGAGCCTCTAACCCTCTGTTGATTACTCGGGAAATCCAGTTTCCTTGTGGGCTAGGATCCCATTAAATAACACACAACCTTGACTTTGGCCAACAAGCTGTATGAAACTTAACTAGGTAGATCTCTAAGATCAATTGGACCCATCCAATTCCTAGATCCGGTAGGTGGACCTCCAAGTCCAAGCTATATATCCAATATATATTTCCTAACTTTTTCCTCTCAATCAACTAAGCCTTGGATTTGGCTCAACAAGCTTAATGATTCCAGTTAACCGTGACCCATTGACAGTGGGAAAGCTTCGTAATCCACGTCGATGTACAGAAGTGACCTTGAATTTGGCCAACAAGTCACAACTGCCCAAGACATGCGATATTTAACAAAGCCTTCATAGTTCAAACACATCCGCAATGGACAATGATCTTGACTTTGGCCAATAAATCAAAGCCAATCTTGGATCTTGATAAAGAACCACTCAATGGAAGGAATACGCTTAATATTGAAGTGATGGTTTTTCGCATAAATTGGCATCCAATTTATTATCTTTGATTAGGTCTCATCATACACCCTTAAACATGCATTCTAAAAGCATAATAAGACGCGGATAAATTAATAATGATATGCGGATGGATATATAACAAACTTTGTTCCTAGAACAAATCTCTCACTTTCTTCTCTCCCGCTAGCACTATTCAAACTTCTACCCAATTACATAATACATTAAAGAAACCAAACTACAACCCAAATCGGACAAGTGCCTATTTGTAGGTTATCCTAGGGAAACCAAAGGATATTACTTCTACAACCCATAAGAGAACAAGGTATTTGTTGCTCTACATGCGGTTTTCCTGGAAAAGGAATTCCTAAATGCAGTGGTAAGTGGGAGGAAAATAGTTTTCGATGAAAATCATAGTGATACTGTTCCTGGCACCGACTCCCGAACGGAACACGAACAGTTCATCAGGGATGAAACTGTACCACAATCTTCTAATACACAAGAACCACGTAAGTCGGAGAAAGTCAGAAATCAACCTGAGAGGTATGGGTTTCTGATCTCACCTCATGTAGATATTAATCTTATTGAGGATAATGAGCCGGCTACGTATGAGGAAACGATACAAGGTTTCGACTCCGCTTTATGGCAAGATGCCATGAAGTCCGAAATGGATTCCATGTATATCAACCAAGTTTGGGCACTGATTGATGCACCAGAAGGCGTTAAGCCGATTGGTTGTAAATGGGTCTTCAAGAAGAAGACTGACATGGATGGCAACATACAAATGTACAAAGCTAGGCTTGTAGCGAAAGGGTATCGTCAACGACATAGTGTCGATTATGATGAAACATTTTCACATGTTGCCATGATTAAATCCATTCGGATAATGTTTGATATTGCTACATAGTTTGATTATGAAATATGACACATGGACGTCAAAACCGTTTTCCTTAACAGAAACCTTTTGGAGGATGTTTATATGCAACAGCCTGACGGTTTCATCGTACCAAAACATGCAAACAAGGTTTGCAAGGTAAATCGACCCATTTATGGATTGAAGCAAGCACCGCATTCTTGGAACCAACTTTTTGATGAGATCATAAAATAATATGATTTCATTCAAAATGAATATGATTCTTGTGTATATAAGAAGGGTGGTGGGAGCGCACTGACATTCATTGTCCTTTATGTTGATGATGTATTGCTTATTGGCAATGACATTCCCATGCTAAAATCGGTGAAAGCTTGGCTTTCATTTAAATTCTCCATGAAAGATCTGGGAGAAGCAGCCATTATTCTGGGAATAAGGATCTACCGATATAGATCTAGAAAGCTCCTTGGACTCTCCCAGAGCTCGTACATTGACAAAGTGTTGAAGAGATTCAACATGGATCAGTTTAAGAGGGGACTGCTTCCAGTGTCACATGGCGTCTCTCTATCTAAGGACTTGTGTCCTAAAACTCAATATGAGAGAGATAACATGAGTCAGATCTCGTTCGCTTCTGCAGTCGGATCGATCATGTATGCTATGATATGTACACGACCTGATGTCTCATATGCTTTGAGCATATGCAGTCGCTATTAGGCCGATCATGGTGATGGTCACTGGATTACTTTTAAGAATATCCTTAAATATCTTAGGCGAACTAAGGATGCTTTCTTAATATATGGAGATAGAGAACTTGAGGTGACTGGGTTCACCGATGTAAGTTTCCAAACCGATAAAGACGACTCTAAGTCGCAATCTGGGTATATATTTTATTTGAACAACGGAGCAGTGAGCTGGAAATCTTCCAAGCAAGAGACTGTTGCTGATTCAACAACAGAAGCGGAATATATCGCTGCAGCTGAGGCAGCAAAAGAAGTAGTTTGGATCCGTAAATTCCTAATTGGATTAGGAGTAGTTCCGTTACCAACTGAGCCCGTTCCTTTGTATTGTGACAATAACAGGACAATAGCGCAGGCTAAGGAACCGCGGTCTCATCAACGATCCAAGCATGCACTTCGATGTTTCCATCTGATTCATGAGATCATACATCGTGGAGATGTCAAGATCAAAAAGATCACTTCAGATGAAAACATTGCAGATCCACTGACGTAAGCTATCTCTCTGCAAAAGTTTGAGCGACACGTACATAGTTCAGGTGTTAGATACTTAAGTGATTTATTTGTTGAATGAGCCTCAACGTTTTTCCTCTCCAGAGAGGCGGCGGCCCTGAGAGATTTATTTGTTGAATGAGCCTAGACCGCGGCCAGTTCCAGATTTTTTATCGTTTCGTCATTATTAGCCAGCTCGACCTCCATTTCAGTAAGGCGGTTCTGAAGCCTCTGGGCTTGGCCACCCTCGGATAGAAGGCTCAGGAAGAGATCATTGTTCTTGACCGCCAGATAGGTCGCATGTCGAGGAGAAATAGAAAATCAGAAATCAGATTAAGTCATGGACTCATAATGGGAATGGGGGAAGTGTGGCTACCTTGGCCATCTGGGAGCACAACCCCGTAACCACATCCTCAGGAGAGAGATCTTCATATCTCGAAATCTTCACAGGAGGGACCGCTTCAGCCAGTTCGTTGATCGCCGGCACCATGTGAGAAGTGGCCTCCCTGATGTCCTGACCGAGGTCTTCTACGCCAAGAATCATGGCGTCTTTCCACTTTCTAGAAGTGCCCTCCAGTGTTTTCTTCTCTTTCCGAACTGGCTGCTTTTTACTCGGGGCATGTTCCTCCTCTATCTCCCGAGTCAGCTCGGTTTCCTCTACCCTGATCAGACGTCTCCTTTTCTAGTAGGTTTTAAGGGGCTGGAAAGTCGGGTAGTGACTGTTGGCGATGCCTTGGATGGGGGAGATAAGCTTTGGGTAGCCGGCAGGGCTGCCTCTTTAGTCACCCTTTTGGCCTCGACAGTTGCTGGACGTTTACGAGAGGGTCCGGCTCCAATATGGCCGGTTTTCTTTGTTGCACCGGTCAATTGATCAAGGTATTTTGGCCTCCTCGACATTCCTACAAAAGGCAAAGGCAAAAAAGTGGTCAGTCCAGAATCTGAATAATTTCAAGTCATCAGCATGCTAAGTAAACAAGGGGATTGGTTAGAGGGTTAGTAAGAATCGACCTATCCACCCCGGGACCTTCGGAGGAGCAGTCAGGATGAGGCCCGACTCGACAAAGGCCGCATCATTAACCAATTGCTTCCAATGGTCGGCATATCGTCGAGCCCATCGTATTCGCACCCGGACCCGATGAGAGACCTTGGGAGCGTCCCTCCAACAGGCTGGGAAGAGTCAAAGAAGTTAGAATCCTATCACAAAATCAAAGAGCAGGAACACTAAGGGTTAGATTCCTAACCTCCCGCCCTAAAAATGTCCGGGACTAAAGTCTCCTCTCCATATGTTGTCAGGGCCCGTCTCCAATCTCTCATGGCCCAGAACCACAAATCTTTGAAGTTTTTGTTGGAATCGGGGAGTTTTCCGACGATGTTTGACGACTCGGCGTAAGCAGAAATGTAGTACCAGCCATGGTGCGTTCTTGGGTTAGCCTTCAACCGATACAACCTCTTCACTTCTTCAAGAGTAGGTTCGTCGAGGCCTGCCCTATGCCAAATCATGTATAGCCCGGCCAACATACTCCAACTATTCAGGCTTAGTTGGCAAGGGTGATCTCCATTTCGGATAACAACCAGGCGAAATAAGGCTGAATTGGCAGCCGGAGTCCACACTCAAAGAAGGCCGGAAGAAGAGCCACCGAACCATCATCAGGTTGACTGGCATGGTCAAGTGGACGAGGGACTTCGAGGGCAATATCTATCGGAATAGCATAGCATTGCTGGAGCAGTGCTAGATCATCTTCGGTTATCTTAAAGGGCCGATTCATGTCCAAAGCCGAGCAGTCGAATTCACCGGGCTCTGGGTCCTTCCGTGGAATTATGTGATGGTAGGTATCTTCTTCAATTTCGGAAGGAGTGGGGGTAGTTTCGAGGTCCTCTACACTTGGTGCCCCCGAGCTCGAGGAGAGCTCTATGGCAGGGGGAGTCGAAGGTTTAGCGGGGTTTGCCGAGGAAGATCCATTATCAGACATCTCTGACATCCGAAATGGGAAAGAATAAGTCAGTCTATAACTAATTTTTAAACTGTCGGGGACTTCATAATTACCCTGAGAGTCCGGAAAACTAAGCCTACGGGATCTAAGTGCCCTAACAACATCCATAAAACCATAAATCTCTCCCTAGCAACGTCGAGCAAGACACAGAACCCAGAACAACCCGAAGTCTCCCTAATCCATTTCACATCATCCCAAAATCCAGAAATGGTCCAAAAAAAAAACAAACAGCGAGTACAAACCAATGAGGTCGTTCAGAGACTTACTTGATTCTTTTCGAAGGCTGGAATAGTGCTTTGAGAGCTTTGGTCGCACTAATCAGACGGGTCGCAGTTGGAGAGAGGAGAGTTTTTGCAGTTGATAAAGTTCAAATTTTTTTCCAAACAGATGCAAGGTGATCGCTTCATCTTCCTATAGTTATGTCGGAGTGTTTGTAACCGTTAGATCAAGAAAGAGCCCCATATGTGTGCCATTTGTCGACTTCGGAAGCGATTTGTCAGAGTTGAATGAACGGTTGAGATTGGATGTATTTTGGTGTCGGCAGTGAACGGTCGGTTTTGTTTGCTTTTGGCGGGAAGCCGGCTGATGTTTGACAAGTGTCAGGCTCAGGTCAAACCCTAGAGATTATTTGATGGGCATTTAAATGGATGTGACGATTGCGCGTCTCGAGAGAGTCTCCAAAAGGGCAACGAAAAGATTTTGTTTTGGCGGGAAAGGAAATCAGACAGAGCATCTTAATCGTACCAAGGACATGGTGGTGACAGGCCAATAAACTTCTCCTCAAAAGGGTCAGCCATCAGTCCGTCAAGAGTACTACTCTTTTTGTATAGTTCCCGGCACCAACTTGTATACTCATTGGAACCGAGAACTAGGGGACAGGTGTTGATGGTATTTTCAAGCACTATGGTATTTAAGCAGCACGGCAGGGGTAAAAGGGTAACTCACTTCTTGATCGAGACCATTAATTTCGACTCGACCATTCGATGTTGCATGCGCCAACGGTAAGGGACTGATCACTTTATGATCGATGACCGACCATAAAAGCTCGAATGACTGGTCATTATCAGATCGGTGGCAGCATTCTCAATTCGGATGACCATTGTGACCGAGCTCTTGAAGACCGAGCAGATGGCAAGATATGTTCCAGGTGATAATTCATCCTATTTTTACGGGATAAGATGATAAATCATCCTATTTTTATGGGATAAGATGATAAGTCAGTGTTCTTATAGAATTTAGATGAAGGCGAAGGCGGTTTCAGCCAAGAAGTCTTGTGGGAAAGGGAAACCGCCTCTTTGCTAGTATAAATGGGATGGGAGAGCATACTTGAAAGGAAGAGAGAGAATAATTTATTAGACCTGTAAACAAGTAACAGCGTATTTCAGTAATAGAATATCACCCGTTTTGTGCCCGTGGATGTAGGTTGGATCTGATCCGCCGAACCACGTTAAATCCATTTGTTGATTGGTGTGTTCATCTATCTTTTGCCAAATTTGCTTTTGGTTTCCCATAAAAAAAACAAATTCACAATTGCAGGAAGATTGTCTCGGGAGCGAAGAGCCCTTATTGCCCCTGAGATTAAAATCAGCCGTCAACAAAGTTTAAGTTCCAATTATGGCTACCCCCGCCCGACAGGTATATGTCTATCCTGTAAGAAAATCTATTAAAGGGTTATCTATCCTCAAGGAAGATCGTGGGCTATTAAGTCTAAGGCTGAAACCTAAAATTCCTTTGTCAAGTTTATTTTAGATTTACCACATCAATCTTATTGGTGATCAGACAACAAGAAGCATTAAGCTTAAGACTTAATAAGTAAACCTTTAAATTACCCAAACTATAAAATAACCCATTATAAACCGGTGATATTAGAATTCATCACAACCCCAGATAACTGGCTTAGTTACGACACATATTTACGGGTAGTAAAAACTTAAATAAAATAAAAGACATAAAGTAAAATGCTGAAAAGTAAATTGCTGAAAAGTAAATGACGGAAAGTAAATGCTGAAATTAAATACTGAAAATTAAATGCTGAAAAGTAAATTGCTGAAAGTAAATTTCTGAAATGTAAATGCTGAAAGTAAATTGCTGAAAAGTAAATAAAGTAAAAGTACAATAAAAGAAAATGCTGAGGTAAAATGATCCACTTTTATTACTTCTATTTTAGATATCTCCCTTAATATAATATATTAACTTTGCATGATAATTACCAACCAGCCATATAGGCGGTATCCAGATTAAGTCAAAATAATAATTAATTACCAATCGACCAATCAGGTGGTATCCAGTTTAGTCAGGTTAAAACCAATTTAAATAATTACCAACCGATCAATATGGCGGTATCCTCGTTAAGTCAGGTTTTAACTAGTTTATATATTATAATTAAGGGAGATTAATCTAAATATTAGTAATAAAAGTTTTACCTTTTACCCCAACAAAGGGGAGTTACCTCCTCATTACTGAAAAATAAAAACTGAAAATTAAAGAAAGAAAAGTATTGTGCGTAAAAGTAAATTGCGGAAAGTAAAAACTGAAAAGTAAAGAAAAGAAAGTGCGAAAGCGGAAATTAATTACTGAAAGCTATAAATAAACAAACAAGATACAATCTTCTTAGTATTCTTAAGGAATTCCTTAGAAGAAAGTATGAATTTACAAATAAAATTACTTGGTATTTATAGGTAAAATTTTGCCTCCATCAAATCATCCACCAAATCCATTATTAATTGCTCCACTAATTGCTCCACCAAATCCATTATTAATTACTCCACTAATTGCTTATCATGTTTGGTGGTGATTTGATAATTTTTATTATTTATTTATTAATTTATTTTTTATTTTGAAAATGATTGAAAATGACTTTAATAATTACACACAACACACTTCTGGATGGTTCATCAATTTCGGGCATGAAATATTCCGATTTCGAAGTTATTTTGTATTTAAAAGTTGTAGATCTTTGAGTCTTCTTTAATTTGGAACTTGAATCAGATCAATCTGATATCGGAGTAAAACGTTATGCCCAAAATATGACAGATGCGCAAAATTGGAATTTCCAAAACTGCACTACGTTAAAACGCCCTTTCAAGTTTCCAATCTCCAAAATTAATATGTCAAGTCCAATTTTTTCCCTTATTTGACCCACATTTCGTCTTAAATGATTTCATTGTGTCCCAATATTATTTTATCTGTAAAATAAACTAAAACACATCAAAACGTTCATCAAACCCGAGAAACTAAACAAAATATTAAGTAAAAGGGGCTTTAGATATTGATATATTTTCCGTTCATCACCCGTAAATTATGAAGACCACAGATAAACTCGCTGAATCATACAGGTTGAGGTCATTACATACGTATAATCCCTCCGTCACAGGTATCCGGATTATCCCAGAGATATAGATATAAACGTCAAATCTCTATAGGAATAATCTCGTCGACATATCTATTAGAAATCTCTAAATAACATTCGGAACTCACTTCCGAATTATACTATGGCCATAGATTTAACAGATTGTTAATCACATAATGAACTACATATGCCATGTACATAGGACTGGCAGATCCTTTCTTGATACACACAGGATATCATGAGCATGAGTCCACACCCAATGAACAGACGGAGGTCTGATCTAAATAGATCGGTGACGTGACTGTCATCTAAGTGTGGAGGATAACTCATATATCCACAGTTGTATCTCAAGTCAAAGAATCACTATGCTACTCAACTCGAGAAGATTCCTATTGATGTTGGTGTACCATCTATTAGGAAATCTTCGGTGAGTCGTTCAGTGTTTATCAAATAAACACCTACACATCTATACGAGTCTCCCAAGACCCATGGTTCATTGGGATAAACCATCGGACCTAGTCCGATATACGACATGTACTGGTCTCAACGGATTTTACTAACCGACCCATGTTAGTAAATCTTGACCTTGAACTTAATTTAAGGATATACAACTTATAGTGACACTTCCTAATGTCAATTAAAAACTATGTTGTAACTGCGCACTACGTTGTAAATCCTGGGGTCTTTGTCTAATATATATATACATATCATTAAACCAGATTTAGTTTCAATCTAATCAATCTAAGCGAAATTATATCGAATATGTATATAAAAGACAAAAGGTGCTACCATTTAAATTAGTAATATTATGGAAAAAAAAAAGGTATTGCTTGTATTCATGAATCGAACATAAATACGATCTGGATTGGCGCTCAGAGCACCAACCCTAAAAATTTCTCCCACTTGCTCTAGTGTCATTCCATGGTATCATATACACATCCCAATGTGTATCACATACTCATGGCCCTCAAGAACTCACCTAGCGCTCAAGAGGTATGTAACAGCAAGTAAGCCCGCTCCGTCATATTGAGTTTTTCCAGCAAACACAATCATTTTCCTTAGCAAGCATCATTCATATTTTTGTAGAAACTAAGTTCTACCTCAATATGACTCAGATGCCATATCAACATTGTGCTTCAGCTACTAAGTTGTCTAAGTATTTACAGATCAAATCCAAAATACTATGTAGACAACCGCAAACACAATACTAATAACAAACTTTTAATCTACAAGGTCACTATGCAACTTCATAAGTCAATACTTCATAAGTTACAACTAACTCCACTCTTGTAGTGGAATCATCTGTGACACTCCCACTGCATCTTTTCTGACTCTTTATGACGTAGACTGTCTAACGTCATAATTAGACTCAAAACTAATCTGACCCTAATGGTTGCGAATTTTATTCTCCATTAATTAGAAACTCATTCTTAATATCTCAAAGATAATAAAGAACATGTTTCAATACACATCTTATGGTCTAGAGGATATCAAAATAACTCGAAATAATTACGATTAAATTGATATCTCTTATCGTACTCAATATAGTATTCATTATGCCAGCATTTTATTATGCATAGGATTGATTAGACATTCTAGTCAACATCTCTTTCGAAAAATCATTTACGAAAGATGAATACTATACATAAGACACACACTAACTATCAAATAATTATACTAATTGTCACACAGATAGTCTCACTGTGTCCTTTGTTAGATCATATCTAATGCACCATTAATAGGAGTATCTCACAAGTCTCTTAGTTTTATATCATATATAAAACTTTATATCGAATATAATAGAGACATCACTCCCACTGCTTTCACGGAGAAAATAAGACTCAGGTAAACCTTTTACCTCATTAACATCTCATTATTACCTTAATAATGATAATGTCATTATGATGTAAAATACTAGAAAGAAATTTGTACGCTCCCACTAACCCTTCTATCTCATATGTATTCTCTATGCTTTGATAAAATCAGACAATCTGACTGATATCAAAATTAGAAAACACAAATTTCCAGAAAACTCATCTGAGTCTACAATAGGCTCTATAAGCTAATATACTAAATTATAATCTTAGCATAATATAAACTCCAGGGCCATTACAAAATGAATTCTTCAAACTAAGAAATCACAATAGATCTCTTATCTGAAGAAACCATTCAGAAACGCCACTTTATATTCTTTAGTTAAAATATATAATTTAATATCATCATTAACCAACAGATCTTAAATTATTCAATCAGTACGACTAGAGACAAGTTTCCTCAGAATCTTCATTAGATTTTTTAGTATAATTTTTCTCACTGTCATACTATAAAGGTCAAACCTTTAATAAACTCATTGTGCTTTTGTAGTGTAAACCATTTCCACAGTTTATGAACGATTCATAATAAAAGCTCAATCAAGTTCAAAACTTGATCGTAGTAAGCTATGAATAATCTTATATCTATGGTCCAATGCTAATTTCCGAAATCGATATCAAATATCGTTCCTACTATAAGTTATAAAATAATTTTCTTCGATAAGAAAATAGCAGAACCATTACGTATCAAATACTTTGCGAATGATTTTGACATCCTATGGCATTTATATGGAAGTAATAAAATGGTATTTTCATCTTATTAATTATGTAGTTCCATTTATAGTTTATCACCGTATTTGACTTCAATAAGTCAAGTCTTTACTACAATAGTCAACATCCAATGTTACACACTAAGTAATAAATAATTTTATTACTCGAGATCGTAGAAAAAATATTTTATCAAATAGAATATAATATTCTATTAAATAAAATAAATGATAAAATTCTACTCGTACCTCCAAGGCGCAAGTAATATCAATTATATAACAATTATACAAAAGATAGATTCAAATCTCAAACATTTCAAGATTCGAATTTTCTACTTATACACATCATATACGTAACTGTAGAAACTAATGGAACATTAATTAAAATGATGAATTAGTGTTACTGGAGCATATCCCCAAGGGTATTGAAATTAATTCGGTAACTCTCAATATCAAATGAATCAAATCACATAAGATTCGATTTTTTCCACTAATCAATTCCATCAATATGGAATCGTGGAAGAATAATATTGATTAAGAATCATATTCATTGAATAACCTTAGAACTAATTGCCTTAAATTCATATGTTTGATCATATCAAACATCTTTGAACAATTCAAAGACTCACGGTGAATTTTAAATATATCATTTTCAAAACTTCAGATGGAATATCTTTGAACGAGTCAAAATATTCTATCCACGTTTCATCAGAAACACGTAACTAAGTCATGACGATTCATTGACTAAGTTACGAAGTAAAGAAAACTACCTTAAGCAATTACAATTTATTAAAGTACATACATCTAATAAATTTCTGGGTTCAATGACAATAATTGGTTAAATGAGATTTAATCACCTTCCCGAATACAATATTCATTAAATGGATAAGGATATGTGGTGTGATCTTGTATCAGACCATCATTTACCATATGGAATAAGCATCTAATACTTAAGTAATAAAATCTCATAAAATAATGTTCTAAGTTATTAACTTAATCGAATATTTTTCTTAATGTTTATCTATTTGTTAATGACACTACTAGTCGTTTTAAAATATGTAACAATTATTTACAAAGAACAAGTAACTACCAAATAGTCGCAAGTTCTGATATCAAATATCGAAACAATCATTCAACAGTATTTTAAATAACTAGACGGGAGATCTGATATCCAATATCTACAGTTGTCGTATTATGAAAATCAGTATTTTCTATACACATCTTCTTTCTTTAGCTTTATTATTTACTTTCAAATTATTTACAATATTTGCAAATAATCGAAAAACAAATAGTGTCTGACACATGTGTTGGACAATTATGACCCATAGCATCACTATTTATAAAAGACATTGTGTTTTTGAACAAATTAACTATGTGACAAAAGGAAATTGATATTTTATCATTATTGTAATTTGATTACTTGGGTATATATATAATGATAAATGTCCATATGGTTAAATCGGATTAATAAGATATGAGACGGTATTAATCCACGGACGATTAAATCATTAAATATCCCTAGTCGTAGTATTATCAAGACTGGACATTGATAATGCAGAATAGACTAATATTGTAATTGTGCGTGTTATGGAAGCTTAACGACATAGTTCTCATATATTTAGGTATTGGATAGTTATGCAAATGTGATCAGAGGTTTTGTTAGCCGTTGGACCGGTAACAGTTTCACTCTAGATAGACCCACTCGGAATCCCATTGGTAGTATGATTATGTGTCTATGGGAATCTGAATCAAGGTATGTGTATCTGATCTTTAACCTGAGACTTACGTCGCTAGTACTTACGACAATCAGTTTGCTTTGGTATTGGTCGTCCGGAGCTTTAACAGGTTTTGTGTACGCCTGTACTGGGTTTACTGAGAATCGTAGAGTATTGGATGTGATGTCAAGATGGGAGTATCACTCCAGTCATATGGAGATGATGGTCACACGGGATACGGTACTAGTACTCTTAAAATCTACGACTATCGGGAAAGTATGACTAGGTCATGACTTTCCAATTACAGAGACTAGTTACGCGGGATCTGATATATGCTTCGTACGGGGCAGACACAGAGCCAACCCTAGGTCTAGCATGTGACATCTGATACTGGATCGTATTACGTATTACATTAGTATTACTACGCCTGATACAGATAATATTCCTCGGCGGATATTTCTGGAGAATTTGGTAGGCACGGTGTTTTGCTAGAAGCCAACCATGTCTTGTAAATCGGTGAGAATATGGTACGGGGTACGCACGTGTTCGGATAGTCCGACAACCGGATTTACTGCCAATATATCCAGGAATCTCTTGGGTCGCTTCCCAAAGATTCACCAATGACATTTGACTCGAATAGAATTAATCTGGTATTAATTATGAGAGAGAAAATTAATCTGGGATTAATTGCGGCAAGAATTAATCTGGGATTAAATTCGTATAGAAGAGAGAACGCGATTAATTTGGAATTAATCGATAAAATAAATTTAATAGTTAAATTGGATTTTTCTATTTTATTTATTTATTTGGGCTAAAATAATATATCAGATATATTAATTGAAATTGGATTTCAATACGAAATTAAAATTGGATTTTAATTCGGACGAACGAATTAATTTGGAATTAATTCTTAAGCGACTATCGTAATAATTTTGCAAGGCATAATTATTTAATTAAATTGGATTTAATTTAGTCGCAACGACAAATTCATTTAATTCGGAATTAAATGAAACCGGGCCTAAGTCAAGTTGTGTGTTGGAGAAGCCAACTTAAATTTGGAATTTAAAAGTGGTGGGACCCACTTTACTTACATCAACTTGTCAAAGTGTGATGGAAGTAGTTGGGCTTCTTAAATGTTTCATTTAAATAACGCACCAACCAACTTGACTTACTATTCACCATCTCTCTCCTTCTCCCTCTAATTGCCGATTTCTCTCTACCTTGGAGGTGAAATTTTTGTTTCAAAAATTTCTTGAAAGCTAGCACTTTTGGAGTCAAGTGAGGTGTTAGGGAAACTCACCCAAGTTAGAAATAACAAATCAAAATCTTGCAGCTTCATCCCAACAAAGAAATTTCGAATTTCACCCAAGAACAATATGAGTATTTCCGTTACTTAACTTGTAATATTCACCCTACAAATTATGTTTAGAGGTCTTGTGGCATGTGTAGGACACTAATAATGGTATCAGAGCCTTGCTAAACTTGATTTGAAATCTAGGGTTCTTAACTTTAATTTTGGGATTTTTGCTTGGAGCATGATATTTCTTAATTGATTGTTTGGTTGATGTTAGAACATGATAACTTAGAGTTATGCATGATTGGATTGTTAAAAATTGATTGGATCAAATCTTTCCCAAATCTTTGTCATGGCCGAATATCACTATAGGTTTAGCTCATGGTAATTTTTGAAATTAAACACTTGGAAGTGTTAATGGCATGAAATTGAATGTTGAATGTTGATTTAATTGGATTGAAATCAAATTTGGATGTTAATTTCTTGCTATTGCCGTGAGTATGCATGTTGTTGGAAGAATTGATTTTGCTTCAATTTGTGTTGGACATAAATTGGAATGTTAAGCATGATTAATTAGATTAATTAATGCTTTGGAAATATTAGATTAACTAATTAATTATGTTAATTACACTTTAATTTGATAAATGTGATATTTTGAATATTATATTAATATAAATTAGTCCCTAAAATTTAATTGGGCTAATTTGTTATATTTGGATAAATGGGCTTGGTTGGGCCAAGTTTGGTTTTGGACAATTGGGTTGGATCCAATTGGGCCTAAACCATTTCCATAAAGTCCAAAATATGATTTTGTGCCTTTAATAATTTAATTGGGCCTAATGGGCCAAAATTAATTTTTGGCATATGGTGATTCCTAAATGGGCCAAGGCTTTACGAGTTTGATCCATAATGGCCAAAAGTCCATGCCTAAAAAATTAATTAAAAGCCCATTGGACCTAATTGAATTGGCATTGGATGTTAATTGGGCCTTTGAGACCTATTTGGATTGGTTTTGGAATCCAAGTCTAAAAAGACATAAATAAAATAAGTGTAATTTTTTAATTTGGAATTAAACATGAATTAGTATTGAATACAATTTAAATTGGATTTAATATTGTAGTTCGATATAATTCAAGAATATTTACTTTGAGTATTTATTCTTAAACGAGTTGGACTCGCGCAAATCAAATCATTGTATGAACATTGGATGATCATTAATTGAAGATTAATTAATTGGATTAGATTGATTGAAAACATGATATGTGTGAATACTTGGATGTATTTGTTGAATATTGTATATCGGATGGATATTAGATGGGTGGGGGCAATTTTGAAAATTATTGTAAATATGGTATTTATTGAAATTGGACCTGCGTGTCCAGCCTATCACCTCTTATACTCTTTGTATTTCTCCTCTCACCAATTCCCCTTAATACAAATGAGGTTTCTTAATGTATTATGTAATTGAGTAGAAGAATGTAAAGCGCTAGCGGGACAGAGGAAAGAGAGAGTTTTGTTATATGAACAAATTGTAAATATCCATCCGCATATTATTATTAAATTTATCGCGCCTTATTATGCTTTTAGAATGCATGTTTAAGGGTGTATGATGAGACCTAATCAAAGATAATAAATTGGTTGCCAATTTACGAAAATGCCTTCACATCAAATATTAAGTGTTTCCTTTCATTGAGTGGTTCTCTCTCAAGATCCAAGATTGACTTTGATTTGTTAGCCAAAGTCAAGATCATTGTCTATCGCGGATGTGTTTGAACCATGAAAGCTTTGTTAACATCGCATGTCTTGGGCAGTTGTGACTTGTTGGCCAAAGTCAAGGTCACTTCTATTCATCGACGTGGATTACGAAGTTTTCCCACTGTCAATGGGTCACGCTTAACTGGAATCATTAAGCTTGTTGAGTCAAAGCCAAGGCTTAGTTGATTCAGAGGAAACAGGTTAGGAAATATATTGGATATATGTTTCGGACTTGAAAGTCCACCTACCGGATCTAGGAATTGGATGGGATCCAATTGATCTTAGAGATCTACCTAGTTAAATTTTATATAGCTTGTTGGTCAAAGTCAAGGTTGTGTATTATTTAATGGGATCCTAGCCCACTAGGAAACTAGGTTTCCCGAGTACTCAACGGAGGGTTAGAGGCTCGCCGAAAATTAGTGGGAGGCTAGTATTAAATTTTTAATTTCGTTTACTACTCGCTAATACGCGCGATCTTTTATTATTTATCGTCATTATATATATTAGTTGGACTAATATTATTTTATTGTTTTCTTTGAAAAGTTAGACTGTACTCAAACACTACTCAACTTGTAGTTGGTTATATAGTTGGACTATAGTAACCATTGCACTTTGAGTGTACCCAAAATCGTTGTTTGGATAGTTGGACTATAACAATCAAGATGGCTGGAAAGATTAGCGTTAGGGACATAATCATGGGCGAGAATGTCTTTAACGGCACAAATTTTCCATATTGGGAGATGAATCTCAGGATAGTCTTGGGAGCCGAGAAGTTACTCTATGTTATAGAGAGACCTCTCGGGCCTGAGCCCGGACATGAGGGGGCAGTTGATCATGAGCTTTGGAAGACTCATCGAGATGATAACTTTCCTGCTCAGTCCGTCATGCTTGCTGTAATGACTCATCAATTTCTTCGTCAAAACAATGGATTGGATCCCTATAATATGATGTTGAAATTGAAGGATCTTCATAGATCTAATCTTAGATCTCAGAAATATGAATTGCAAAAGAAGCTTTTTCGCTCGCGTATGTCAGAGGGTACATCTGTCGAACACTACGTGTCGTAGATGATTACTGACATCGAACAGCAGGGTCAGCTGGGCATTACCTTTGAGGCCGAGACTTCTATAGATTTGATCTTACAGTCTCTACCTGATTGCTGGGACGGGTTCATCATGAACTATAATATGATAAACCAAGAGAAAACTCTTGGAGAGTTAATGGCAATGATGAAAGAGGCAGAGTCAGAGCTTCAAAAAGGCAAGAAGCGCGAGGCACATCTTACTTCGACATCCAAGAAGGCCAATGCTTAGCCGAAGGCTTCTGGGGGTGTGAAGAAGAAAGGGAAGAAGGGCAAGGCTAAATCATCACAGTCTTCTGGGAAAAAGAAGGACATATCCCAAGACGTCTGCCTATATTGTGGCAAACGGGGTTACTGGAAGCGTGACTGACGTAAGTACCAAGCAGACTTGAAGGAAGCGAGGGCAGGCAAGGCTCTGGCTTCAGGTATGTTTGTTATTGAAATAAACATATCCACTACTGGTTTTAAAAATTGGATTTTTAATTCTGGATGTGGTACTCACATATGTATTGATGTGCAGGATCTGCAGATTAGCAGGAGACTGGCTTCAAGAGAGATCGACCTCCGAGTCAGAAATGAGACGAGAGTCGTCGTTTTGGCCGTTGGCACCTATGTTTTGAATCTGCCCTCGGGGCATGTACTTACATTATGGGACTTTTATTTTGTACCTAGTTTGACTAGGAATATCATCTCAGTATCTTGTTTAACCTGATGCGGGTATACCTTTGTATTCAGAAACACTGGGTGTTTTGTATATAAAGATGATGTTTTGATATGTACAGCATATGTTAATAATGGTCTTTATATTTTGAATATAAATGAATCTCAAAAATATAACATGACAAACAAAAGGATCAAATTGAGTAAAACAGATAAGACTTATTTGTGGCATTGTCGTCTGGGACACATTAACAAAACTCGTATATCCACAGTTTCGAAGTATGGATACTTGGACGGATTTGATCATAATTCATATTATGTCTGCGAATCTTGTTTATTAGGCAAAATACTTAAAACACCTTTTAGTGGTAAAGGTGTATGTGCCATCGAACTGTTAGCCCTCATTCATAGAGACGTATGCGGGCCTATGTCTAGTCAGGCTAAAGGTGGATATGAATACTTCGTAACCTTTACGGATGATGCATCGCGTTATGGTAATGTGTATCTTATGAAACACAAGTCGGAAACTTTTGAGAAATTCAAAGAGTTTCGACACGAAGTAGAAAAACAGACTGACAAAAGTATTAAAACATTACGGTCGGACCGCGGTGGAGAATACTTAAGCAATGAGTTTCAAAATTACTTGAAAGAATATGGTATTCTTTCACAGTGGACTCCTCCCGAAACACCTCAATTGAATGGTGTGTCGGAACAGAGAAACCGAACTTTGTTGGACATGGTAAAGTCAATGATGAGTCGCACTGAGCTACCAATTTCCTTATGGGGATACGCATTAAACAGTGTAATACTTATTTTGAATAAAGTTCCTTCAAATTCTGTTGGACAGACTCCATATAAAATATAGACAGGAAAGAAAGCGGGTTTCTCATTCCTGAAGATTTGGGGATGTTGGGCATATGTTAAACGTTTGGATAGTACCAAACTAGAACCCAAATCGGATAAGTGTATATTTGTAGGTTATCCTAAGGAAACCAAAGAATATTACTTCTACAACCCACAAGAGAACAAAACATTTGTTGCTCTCCATGCGATTTTCCTAGAAAATGAATTCATGAATGCAGTGGTAAGTGGGAGGAAAGTAGAACTCGATGAAAATCAGAGTGATACTGTTCCTGGCACCGACCCCCTCAAGGAAAATGAACAGTCCATTAGGGATGAGACTGTTCCATAATCTTCTAATACACAAGAACCACGAAGGTCGGAGAGAGTCAAAAAACAACATGAGAGGTATGGGTTTCTAATCTCACCTCATGTAGATATTAATCTTATTGAGGAAGATGAACTGACTACGTATGAGGAAGTGATACAAGGTATCGACTCCGCTTTATGGCAAGATGCCATGAAGTCCGAAATGGATTCCATGTATACCAACCAAGTTTGGACACTGGTTGATGCACCAGAAGACATTAAGCCTATTGGTTGTAAATGGGTCTTCAAGAAGAAGATAGACATGGAAGGCAACAAACAAACGTACAAAGCTAGGCTTGTAGCTAAAGGGTATCATTAACGACATGGTGTCGATTACGACGATACCTTTTCACCTGTTGCCATGAATGCTTGTTATTTCTGCATATTTCGATTATGAAATATGGCAAATGGACGTCAAAACTGCTTTCCTTAACGGAAAAATTTTGGAGGATGTTTATATGCAATAATCTGATGGTTTTTTCATACCAAGACATGTAAACAAGGTTTTCAAGTTAAACCAATCCATTTATGGATTAAAGCAAACATCGAGTTCTTGGAACCAAGGTTTTGATGAGATCATAAAAGAATATGGTTTCATTCAAAACGAAGATGATTCTTGTGTATATAAGAATGTTAGTGGGAGTGCACTGACATTCATTGTCATATATGTTGATGATGTATTGCTTCTTGGCAATGACATTCCCATGCTATAATCGGTGAAAGCTTGGCTTTCATTAAAATTCTCCATGAAAGACCTAGGAGAAGCAGCATTTATTTTGGGAATAAGGATCTACCAGGATAGATCTAGAAAGCTACTCGCACTCTCCCAGAGCTCGTACATTGACAAAGTGTTGAAGAGATTCAACATGGATCAGTCAAAGAGGGGGCTGCTTCCGGTGTCACACGGAGTCTCTCTATCTAAGGATATGTGTCCTAAAACTCAAGATGAGAGAGATGTAATGAGTCGGATCACGTATGCTTCCGCAGTCGGATCGATCATGTACGCCATGATATGTACGCGACTTGATGTCTCATATACTTTAAGCATGTGCAGTCGCTATCAGGTCGATCCAGGTGATGGTCACTAGATTACAGTAAAGAACATCCTTAAGTATCCTAGACGAACTAATGATGCTTTCTTAGTCTATGGGAAGGAGAACTTGAGGTGACTGGGTTCGCCGATGCAAGTTTCCAAACCGATAAAGATGACTGTAAGTCGCAATCAAGGTACATATTTTTTTTTGAACAACGGAGCAGTGAGTTAGAAATCTTCCAAGCAAGAGACTGTTGCCGATTTAACAACAGAAGTGGAATATATTGCTACAGTTGAGGCAGCAAAAGAAGCAGTTTGGATCCGTAAATTTCTAATTGGATTATGAGTAGTTCCGTTAGCAGCTGAGCCTGTAACTTTGTATTGTGACAATAACGGGGCTATAGCACAGGCTAAGGAACCACGATCTCATCAACCATCCAAGCATGTACTTCGATGGTTTCATCTGATTCGTGAGATCATACAACGTGGTGATGTGAAGATCGAGAAGATCGCATTAGATGATAACATTGTAGATTCACTGACGAAAGCTATATCTCAGCAAAAGTTTGAGCGACATGTACATAGTTCAGGTGTTAGATACTTGAGTGATTGGCTATGAGCCAAGTGGGAGATTGTTGGATAATTATGACCAATAGCATCACTATTTGTAAAAGACATTGTGTTTTTGTACAAATTAACTATGTGACAAAAGGAAATTGATATTTTATCATTATTGTAATTTGATTACTTGGATATATATATATATAATGATAAATATCCATATGGTTAAATCGGATTAATAAGATATGAGATGGTATTAATCCACGAACGATTTAATCATTAAATATCTGTAGTCGTAGTATTATCAAGACTGGACATTGATAATGCAGAATAGACTAATATTGCACTTGTGCGTGTTATGGAAGCTTAACGGCATAGTTCTCATATATTTAGGTATTGGATAGTTATGCAAGTGTGATAAGAGGTTCTGTTAGCATTTGGACCGGGAATAGTTTCACTCTGGATAGACCCACTCGGAATCCCATTGGTAGTATGACTATGTGTCTATGAGAATCCAAATCATGGTAGGTGTATGTGATCTTTAACCTGAGACTTACGTCGCTAGTACTTGCGACAATTAGTTTACTTTGGTATTGGTCGTCCGGAGCTTTAACAGGTTCTGTGTACGCCTGTACTGGGTTTACTGAGAATCGTAGTGTATTGGATGTGATGTCAAGACGGGATTACCACTTCAGTCATATGGAGATTATGGTCACACAAGATACGGTACTAGTACTCTTAAAAGTTGCGGCTATCGGGAAAGTATGACTAGGTCATGACTTTTCGATTACAGAGACTAGTTACGCGGGATCCGATATAAGCTTCTTACGGGGCAGACACAGAGCCAGCCCTAGGCCTAGCATGTGACATCTGATACTGGATCCTATTACGCATTACATTAGTATTACTACGCCTGATACAGATAATATTCCTCGGCGGATATTTCTGAAGAATTGGGTAGGCACGGTGCTTTGCTAGAAGCCGACCATGTCTTGTAAATCGGTGAGAACGTGGTACGGGGTACGCATGTGTTTGGATAGTCCGACAACCGGATTTACTGCCAATATATCCAGAAATCTCTTGGGTCGCTTCCCAAAGATTCACCAATGACATTTGACTCGAATAGAATTAATTTGGGATTAATTATGAGAGAGAAAATTAATCTGGGATTAATTGTGGTAAGAATTAATATGGGATTAAATTCGTATAGAAGAGAGAACGCGATTAATTTGGAATTAATCGATAAAATAAATTTAATAGTTAAATTGGATTTTTCTATTTAATTTATTTATTTGGGCTAAAATAACATATCGGATATATTAATTGAAATTGGATTTCAATACGAAATTAAAATTGGATTTTAATTTGGGCAAACGAATTAATTTGAAATTAATTCATAAGCGACTATCGTAATAATTTTGCAAGGCATAATTATTTAATTAAATTAGATTTAATTAAGTCGCAACGACAAATTCGTTTAATTTGGAAATAAACGAAACCGGGCCCAAGTCAAGTTGTGTGTTGGAGAAGCCAACTTAAATTTGGAATTTAAAAGTGGTGGGACCCACTTTACTTACATTAACTTGTCAAAGTGTGATGGAAGTAGTTGGGCTTTTTAAATGTTTCATTTAAACAACACACCAACCAACTTGACTTACTATTCACCATCTCTCTCATTCTCCCTCTAATTGCCGATTTCTCTCTACCTTGGAGGTGAAATTTTTTGTTTAAAAAATTTCTTGAAAGCTATCACTTTTGGAGTCAAGCGAGGTGTTAGAGAAACTCACCCAAGTTAGAAACAACAAAGCAAAATCTTGGAGCTTCATCCCAATAAAGAAATTTCAAATTTCACCCAAAAACAATGTAAGTATTTCCGCTACTTAACTTGTAATATTCACACTACAAATCATGTTTAGAGGTATTGTGGCATGTGTAGGACACTAACAATGTGACCTCTGAATGTCACTAATGCCAAGAAACTCATTATTAGATAAACAAATACCTAATGGGGTTTTCTTAATGCCAGTGAAGAATCTCAAGACATGAACCAATTCATGTCAATCTTTACTCATAAAAAACTATTCTGTCTAGAAGGATTGTATCATTATCTTTTCTAATCTAGAACCTATTCTAGAAATCTGCAACCATAATTGAAGTCAAAAAACATATATAAAATGCGTATGCAGTGGATAAAAGTTTAATTCTATCTAAAAATAGAATAAGGAAAATACATAAGGGACAATTTTCATAATATTACACACTGCATCGGTTATGGATTTTTAACCTAGCAGTGTCTCCCACTACTTTACGTAATACCATAATCCCCAACGGAAACGAGAATTCAGTAATTAAATTGAATTTCATAATGGGAAGTGGACCCCATGAATATATTTCGACTCACAGCTTTGGCACGTTCACAATGAGGTGTATCAAGGTTAAACTTGTCAATGAAAAACGCAAGCTACCGATGTAGTCCTGACAGCTTTGGCACGTTCAGGATTTCAACTTTCACTTGAATTTGTCTCTTATCATATAAGTTCTACCGGCGCAAATGAACTACCGTCAACCATAACTGCACAGCTTTGGCACGTTACAGCCATAGCATCATGAAAACATTTACATCTGTATTGACAAGGCGGACGAAGAAACAAGTATTCCTAATACTAGTCACTTTCTTAAAACCTTATTTAAACGGGGATTTTCCAACAAAGATGCTTTTATTTATTTAATCAAATTAAATAAACACATGCATGTATTAAATAATGATTAAATTAAACATTGAATTTTAAAGGGCTAATCATATCGGGCATCTAGGATTAGACTCGCTCTGATACCATTTTTGTTAGGGTCAAACCAGGGAGGCGTAGCGGAAGAAGCGCTGTTCGGGCGAAATCGTAGTTTAAAAATTTTAAACTAACGAACAAATTATTTAATATCCAATATTAATAATTCATTCATATTTCACCTAAACATATTTATTCGATATCATATAATGACATAAATAATATAGAAAAACCACGAAACTTTTGCGAAAACGTTTTTCCGTAAAATAGCATAAAACGCGTTTCCGGCTGAACCGGCCGACCAATGCTTATGGGGACTGCCCAGGTCAGCCCCAAAAATATTTGGACAATTCGTGGGCTGCCCGAACAGTGCCCAATTCACTATTTTGGCAGCCATTACCCGGTAACGCCGTTTTTCGTCGTTTTCACGTATTTTCACTCTGAAATAATTTCCGATAAATATTTTTCTTGGGCAATTAAATTAAACTAATTTATTCTAATTACTCAATAAATAAAAACTGAATTTTTATCTGAAAAATCAGATTTATCATTAATTGTTATGAGACCCATACACTTTGCAAATAATTTATGTTGGTCCTTAAATTGTCAAATATATATTTAATTGATTCCAAATCAATCCCAAAATAATTTATACAAATAACTAATTATAAGCATACTTTGTGCATACACACATGCAACATCTTTTCAACAAGTTTCCAATCAATTAATTTACATAAGTAAAGAGTAGATAAAATTCTAAGCAACACATATTGAAGCTTGGAAACATATAAACAATTTTCATGTTGAAGAAAATAAGAAATTACTTACAAAATCAAAATTTTCCCAAGCTTTTTTCTTTTGTTCTTCAACTTTCTCTCAAACTTTTCTTAGTAAAATATATTGTAACTTGTCTTCTAAAAAAAATGAAACAAAAACAATTTATATTCCATTTTTTTTTTGTTATGGAAGAAATTGGTGGAAAAATAAATAAATATCAAATATTTAATTTTTGTTTCAATTTGATTTGTTAAAGTTTACTTGTTCAATTTGATAACCTTTATCAAAAAGTGAATCAACAAGTGAACCAACCAAATCATGCCATTTCCTAACATTAATCATGGCAAAGATATTTAATTTTCAATTAACTTAATTATTTAACAATTAAATAATTAAATACAAATATCTTAAATATATGTATTATATTCACATTAAATATCTCAAATACATATATTAATGATATATGTCAAATATCTCAATTTGACAATTAATTAATGTGTATTTAATAATATCAAATATTAAAATACAAATACACATTAATTAGGAAATGACCATTAGGTCCCTATCGCATGTATTTTTCGTTTAACCATTAAAAGAGTTATAAATAATCAATATTATTCATAACAGTTGCCCTAGTGCTCTACGAGTATATTTCATTAGTGAGACTCTCTAGATTCAGACATATCCGTCACGAAATCAAATTTTGTGTCCATAATTCACCCACCCGTAAATTATGACGACCACGGACACAATCGCTGAATCAAACAGGTCGAGGTCATTGCATATGTATAATCCCTTCATCACAGGTATCCGGATTATCCCAGAGATATAGATATAAACGTCAAATCTCTATAGGAATAATCACGTCGACGTATCAATTAGCAATCTCTAAATAACATTCGAAACTCACTTCCGAAGTATACTATGGCCATAGATTTAACAGATTACTGATCACATAATGGACTACATATTCCTTGTACACAAGACTGACGGATCCTTTCTTGTACACACAAGATATTATGAGCATGAGTCCATACCTAAAGAACAGACGGAGGTCTGATCTAAATAGATCGGTGACGTGACTACCATCTAAGTGTGGAGGATAACTCATATATCCACAGTTGTATCTCAAGTCAAAAAATCACTATGCTACTCAACCCGAGAAGATTATTATTGACGTTGGTGTACAATCTATTAGGAAATATTCGGTGAGTCGTTCAGTGTTTATCAAATAAATACCTACACGTCTATACGAGTCTCCCAAGACCCATGGTTCATTGGGATAAACCATCGGACCTAGTCCGATATACGACATTTACTGGTTTCAAAGAATTTTACTAACCGACTTGTGTCAGTAAATCTTGACCAGGAACTTAATTTAAGGATATACAACTTATAGTGACACTTCCCAATGTCAATTACAAACTATGTTGTAACTGCGCACTACGTTGTAAATCTTGGGGTCTTTGTCTAATATATATACATATCACTAAACCAGATTTAGTTTCAATATAATCAATCTAATCGAAATTATATCGAATACGTATATAAAAGACTAGAGGTGCTACCATTTAAATTAATAATATTATGGAAAAAGATATTGCTCGTATTCATGAATCAGACATAAATATGATCCGGATTGGCGCTCAGAGCACCAACCCTAACATTAACTCCCTTCGTTTCTCTGAACATCTTCACTCCTCCGGTCGGTCGATAAATGTGAACCGACCCCGACCTCTAAGCTGGACCTGACGTCCATGTTCATTGGGCTCGGACTCTTGAACCTTGGGAGTAGAAATTCCTTGTATACCCTTCCTGGGGGTTTTGACATCTTGGGGCCAAAAAACCACCATCAATATTTGTCCCCTGGTTCTCGGTATCAACGAGTAAGCGAGTTGGTTCCGGGAACTATAAAAAGATGGTGGTGCATGAAGCCGAAAATCGATCTAGTGTCCTCGAGCTGATGCATGCTCTTGACACACTGTGACCCCGAAAGAGAATGATCTGCAAAGACCTACAAAATAAAACATAGGTGGTGTGATATTTTATATCGTGCCGCAAGTGTACGGTGTCAAGTTTTAGTATAAATCAGTGAAAAAGTGTCGAACCCACAGGGATTGTGTTAACTCGCACTAAGTACTACAATTGATAATCCTAACTTTATTTAGACGATAAATAATAAAGATTTTTAATAAATAAATAAAATATAAAAATAATAAAATAGGAGGAACTAATACGATAGAGATTCTGGATCCTGATTTCACCTAGCTGTCTCCTATGTATTTTTCATGCCAATTAATCTTTGTTCAGTTATATTATTTATAAGTCAAGATCCTAAAATATTCACTCCCTCTCTCGAGTGCCGAGTGAAAATATTATCAACTATAGACTTCGATATCTCTATAAAAATCCAATAGTTAACAACTCATTACGATTTGTGATTCTATGTTAACGACTTCAAAGGACTACAGATTCTCTCGAACTCTATAAAATCCTAGGCTATATTCTCTAGATCTATTCAAAATCCCCTCTCTCGAGTGATAGATTCTAAACATTCATCATCTCAAATTGTGGCCAGCAATCAAGAAACATTAAACTCAAAAGAATATAAATAAATTAATAAAACTTCATAACAAAATTTGATAAAAGAAATACAAGGTTCAAGCATCAATTACATCATTCTCCAGAATTAAGGAGTTAATTCATGACAAAAGATAAAACAATAAATAATCAAGCCACGAATCTAATGGAAATCATTAGAGTTTTAAGAAAGAAATAAGAAGATAAAACCTGAATTGAATCTCTTCATCTTCGGATATTACAGCCTTTGTCTCTTCTTATCGCTCTTCAATCCTCTTCTTGGATCTCTAAAAATATTTATTTATGTGTTTTGTGCTCTGTATTAGCCTCCCCTTGAGTGTTGGATGTAATGTTATATTTATAGTTGAGGCAGGGAGTGTTTGGGTATCATTAGGATTATTGAAAACCCTAAAAAGTGAATCCTGGAATGCGCGTGCTTCTCTTCTCCCGCAGCGCCGCGGTGCTTATTCCCCTGGAAATTGTATGGAGATTGCATTTTGGAAGGCGCCGCGGCGCCTTCACATTTAATTCAATTGGCGCCGCGGCGCCATTGTATATTGAGTAAAGAGGCGCCATGGCGCCAATGTGTATCATGAAAGTGGGCGCCATGGCGCCTTCAATTACAAATGTTAGGCGCTGTGGCGCCTAATTATATGTGCCATGGTGCCAATGCTCCCGGTGATGTCCTGTGTTCCCTGAAGTTCCCAAAACACGTGCAATTATTCCCAGATCCATATATTAATGCTCCTACAAATAAACATAAAATAAATTATAAATGATATTAAATATCTCGAATTATAACAAAAAAATAAGCTAAAGATATTGGAATAAGTGGGTATAAACCACACTTATCAAACACCCCCAAACTTAAGGTTTTGCTAGTCCCGAGCAAAAGATAAAAATAAAAACTAAATAAAAATTACTAAATTAACTAAGCCACTTTCGTAGGGATCACGATTGCATTTAGCATATGCAACAAGCCTTTAAACCCCTAGGCGGCCCTAGTGGACGAGTTATAGTCTCGTGAGGGCTTACAGCAACGACACCCACAAACGTCATTCACACACAATCATGCAAAAAATATAAAAATAACAAAACATAGTCTCGATAGTTACGCATAAATATATCCTCAAAGAAAGCTTATAAATGAAATCAAAGAATCTTCAAAGTACGCAATTGCAACTCGAATCCAAATTCTCGAATAAATTATCTAAGCTAGACTCGCGTGTGTGTGTGTAAAGGTTCGTTCACAGCTCTGATCCTAAGTAAGCCAACTCAATGATTTCGTTTAAAAATTAGAATCGATGGGTCAAACCAACCTAGATATCTCAATTATGCTCTGTAATTGCTTTATTTCGTGCTCAGTATGGTATGATTTTTCTTTTCTTTTCTTGTCTCTTTTTGCTCTTTTATTTTTTTAATCAACACATCTACCCTTTAAGGTAGCATTTCTCCTCATGGTGGTCCTAATACTCGCCCATGGGTAGCTTCACGCTTATCGGTTATAGGTGGTTTATTTTCTTTCTTTAGAGACATTTTTCTTTTTAGCTATACCATACTTCATAACACTAGCAAATCAAGATAGATATCTAAGCAAACGGTCATTCATCGATATGCAATTTCTTCAACTAGTCACCTTGTCAACTACTTAAGTTTTACTGCTAAAAACCTGTTTTTAAGTGCTTACGAGTCTAACATAGATCAGTTATTCAAGGCATCAGATAAAAGTAAATCGGGCACTTATTGTTTCTAAAATTTCACTCATAAACAAACAATATTATCACAAGATTTATGCTTTACTATCAAAGACTAAAACAAATTTTTTTTTTTTTTCAAAAAAAAATTTAAATAACTAAATAGCAAGTAAACAACATGCACACACCCCCAAACTTAAAATTTGCATTGTCCTCAATGTAAGATAAATATCAAGAGCAAAAGTGAGGAACAACACTACCGTGCATGGAGTTGATCAGACTCTTGCTGGTTGGAATTTGGTTGTGTGGCCGTTGTGTGTCTCGTGCTACCTGCATAAATAACATGCAAATAATTAAATAGCACACAATAAAATAAAATAAAATAAAATAATGATAAAACAAATGCAAGGGTTGCCTCCCCGCAAGCGCTAAGTTTAACGTCTTCAGCCAGACGCAACCACCCAAATGGTTATGGTGGCTTAAAAGTAGTGAACCGGGTAATCTCATATGTTTTCTTCTTTGGTATCCACCGGTTCTTATGACATGAAAAAGATAGCTTGGCAGGCTGTGGTGATTAGGCGCCATGGCGCCAATGTGTATCATGAAAGTGGGCGCCATGGCGCCTTCAATTACAAATGTTAGGCGCTGTGGCGCCTAATTATATGTGCCATGGTGCCAATGCTCCCGGTGATGTCCTGTGTTCCCTGAAGTTCCCAAAACACGTGCAATTATTCCCAGATCCATATATTAATGCTCCTACAAATAAACATAAAATAAATTATAAATGATATTAAATATCTCGAATTATAACAAAATAATAAGCTAAAGATATTGGAATAAGTGGGTATAAACCACACTTATCAATAGGTCACGAGGGAAAGCTCTCATCATTGGGCTATCACACAGCAAAAGGGCATCGGCGGGATGTAACCCAGTCTCGAGCTGATAATAATATATCGGCCACAATGTAATACTTCCTCCTTGTGTCGCCAATATTTGGTCACGGGGGAGAAACTCCGACCACATGCCAACAAATAAAACAAGGCCTCAGTGGGACGTAAGCCGACCCCGAGCCACAATAAGTTCTTGGCCACAAGGGAAATGCTCTCTCATTGTGCCGCCAACATTTGGCCATGTGGGAGAAACTCTGACCCCATGCAAACGAATAAAACAAGGCCTCGGTGGGACGTAACCCGACCCCGAGCCATAATAAGTTCTTGGCCATAAGGGAAATGCTCCCTCTTTGTGCCACTAACATTTGGCCATAGGGGATAAACTCTGACCCAATGCCAACGAATACAATAAGGCCTCGGTGGGACATAATCCGACCTCGAGCCATATGTGCTATGGTTACCTAGGGGCAACAAACGCCACGCAAGTCTTCAATGACTTCAATCCAACGTGCTATGGTTACCTGGGGCACCTAACGCCACACCGGCCTTCTCACCCAACGTGCTATGGTTACCCAGATGCGCCAAATGCCATACAGGTTTTCAATGACTTCAATCCATACGTGCTATGGTCACCTGGGGCGCCAAACGCCACGTCGGCCCTCTCGCCCAATGTGCTATGGTTACCTTGAGGCGCCAAATGCCATGCAGGTCTTCAATGACTTCAATCCATACGTGTTATGGTTATATGGGGCGCCAAACACCACGTCGGCCCTCTCGTCCAATGTGTTATGGTTACCCTGAGGTGCCAAACGCCACACAGGTCTTCAATGACTTCAATCCATACCTGCTATAGTTACCTGGGGGCGCCAAATGCCACGTTGACCCTCTCGCCCAACGTGTTATGATTACCCCAAGGCGCCAAACGCCATGCAAGTCTTCAATGACTTCAATACATACGTGTTATGGTTACTTGGGGGTGCCAAACGCCACGCTGACCCTCTCTCTCAGCGTGCTATGATTACCCCGAGACGCCAAATGCCACATAGGTCTTCAATGACTTCACAGGTTTCCCATCGAATGTGCAGATCATTGGGTTGTGACACTCCTCCCCAGGGGTTTGATATTGACACCAGAGATTGGCTTGTCGCGGGGGGTTCACGCTTTTCCCACATGTCTTGTATCCTTTTATGTATTCCAATCACGAGTATTTCACAAGAATATTGAACACGGCTTTCCCATCCAAATAATAAACAATAGAAGTGAACAAATTTTTATTTAAAAGGGGAAAGTCTTATTCATATTCGTAAGATCTACTGCCCATATTACAACTCTTTGAGAGTCATTTTAAGAGAGGCTCTATTGAAAATATCTCATTAGCACCTCAGTATTCCAGGACTTCTAAAGCCGGGTACTGTCTAGCTATCCCAAGCGATAGGTACCCGACCTGATGATTGTCACAATCAGAGATGGTCGGCCTTCATAGTCAATTGGTCTAAGCACTCATTCAGATAGTCGTTCTCAACCAAGTCATTCATCTGCTCTTGTAGGTCTCTATATCTTTCTGTGGTATGTCCCCTCATATTATCGTGCATACAATAAGCCTTGTCGTCTCTCTTATCCATGGGAAACTTTATCGCGTCGGGCTCAACCAACAGACCTTTGTCTTGGATTTCCCTAACTATCTTGGTCAAAGGTCTGTTAAGGGGGATGTATATTGTCCATCTGGCGACATGGTTGACCTGGACAGGCGGTCTTCTCTCATGTACTTGATTATTATGAGGTATCGGCCTGGACTATTTTTACCTCATGACTCGTCTCCTCATGTCTCTACCCGCAACCCGCTGATTTTCCTGCCTGAGTATCTTAGTCCTCTGGTGTCTCCTCCTCAGACAATCTTCTCATCTTCCTCCACTAGAAAAAACTTCCTTGCCTGCTCCAAAGCCGTGGCATAATCCAATAACTTATGGATCCTCAGGTGAGACCATAACCTCATGATCTTGAGAACACATTTGAAACTTTCCAAGACCTCCAGGGACTCATACACCCCGACCTCTAAAACCAGGTCGTGGTGTCTATCGACAAACTTTTTCAAAGACTCGTCGTCTCCTTGCTTCATCAACCTGAATGACCCCATCATCTTCCTCGGTGCACACGCCCCTTTGAAATGTCATACAAATGATTTTCTCAATTGCTTGAAGCTACTGATACTTCCTGGGGTCAAGTTCCTGAACCACAAACTGGCTGACCCGCCTAAGATTAAAGGGAACACCTTGCAGATGGCCTCTCTGGACATTCCCTGAATTTCCATCAACAAAATAAACTTCTCAACATGAGACTTGGGGTCAGTGATGCCTTTCTAAACATCAATTGAAGGCATGGTGAATCTCATTGGAAATCTCATCGTCAAAATTTCCTTTGTGAAAGATGACATTGTCCCCAAGTCTTGGTCACCCCTTGACCGGTCTTTCATACCTTCCTCCCACTTCCTCATCTCCTTCTGAAACTAACTTCTCATCTGGTTCTCGGAGCTGTCATGCTCACATCCACGGGTTTCCCCGTGCCTTCCACCATGAGCACGATATCTTTCGTAACTGGAAGCTTCATATTCGTCCCATCGGCGTCGTTCCATGTCGTTCTCCGTGAAATATGGGATGCTGCTGGAGGATTTCGAAGTTCGCATGTCTTCCTCTTCTTCCCACAACTCTCCCGTCGGTATGGCTCCGGCAATGACTACAGATCTCATTGTATGGGTATTCTTTTTTCCATTTTCACCATCTCCATCTGCTCCAGCGATCTTTTTTCCTCTCGCTACTTCCTATCTTCTTTAGCTGGGGCTGCTTCTCCCCTCTCCCCCGCATTCTTTTCTAATTTTTCCATTTTCTCCATCATAGCCTTCATGAAGGCCTTAGTTGCTTCCATTTCCTTCTGCGCGTCTTCTCTCTTATTTCGTATGGTTTCTTCCATTTTCTCCATCCATTCTGTCGTCGAAGCCTTTAACGATCTATGGTTCTCATCTTCTGCCATCGTCTCAACGTGTTTGTTGCTTTTAGTACTAGTCCCCACAGACGGTGCCAATTGTTGACAAATGATTTTTATTCGAGGGGTAATTCAGAAAAACCATTACTCGAACAATCCTCCCTCAACTATGAATTTGTTTGGTTTGTTGGGAACCAAATGCAAACTTAGCAAAAGATGAGAAAACAAATAGATAGAACAGAGGGTTTAATGTGGTTCAGCAGAATGGATTCAACCTACATCCACGGGCACAAGGAAAAAGAAAGCTTTTATTGCATGGTCGGGTAATGACCGACATGCCTATCTCTCAAGCTCGACTGATCGACCTCTTACAAGTTCACTCTTACACTTAAGCTTATTCCTCTCTATTATCAGTGAAGAATGAAATAGAATTAGCCAACCCCTTATAATGAATTCTCGATCTGTTTAGAAATAGAATTAGCCAACCCCCTATAATGAATTCTCGATCCGTTTATACACTAGGGAAAATTCTACTGTTACATCAATCTCTTGACTTTAGCCACGTGAATCGATCATTAATGCGAATGCACTCTTCCCCAACTGCTCTGCCGAAAGTAGATTTGTCACCTGAAATGTTATTTTACCATGTTATTTTACCCTATGCTACACGTTGTAGCCCATATACCAGCCTTTATTCCAACTGCTCTTATATGATAGCGTATGCCAGAGGACAAGCTGGTGGACCGCTTCTGTCACATCATTTTTTGGAGAAAGCGGGTGTTGGGTTTCTATTATAGTCCCAAGATCATTCAAGCAATGAAAATATGTGAATACAATAGAGAAGTGTGGCGGAATCATACTTACAATGATCGGATTTGCGATGTGAGGAACAACAAAAATTTTCTGCTCCATGGATGAAGCTCTCGGCCATGGCTCCAATTTGTGCTCCTTGTTTTCGGTCAACCCTCTTCATGTGTGCTCCAAGCTCCAAGCTTTGTAATGGATTCCATGCTCAAGGGTTTGTTTCCCTATCACCTTTGGATGACTCTTTAGTGTGCTAGCACCTTGGAAAATTTGCCACAAATCTTCCTAGGCTTCTTCTTTGTTCTCGGCATTTTGGGAAAAATGGAGAGAATTTTGGCCCTTGGCCGTGAGAAGGAAAGAGAGAAAACGAAGTTTTGTTGGTTAGTTTGATTTCAAAAATCAAGTCAAAAGATATACCAAAATTTGAATTTCCAAATCCAAAAAGGTACAAGGCACTAAAGCCTTCCAACCACCCCCATCAATCACAAGTGACTTACATCACATCACTCAAAGTGACAAGACATCCATCACTTGAATGACTAATGATGTGACGCTTGATGTGACTTGTGGGCCGCACTTGAATTTGAAATGCGAGTGGGCCCACAAACACTCCCGGGCTCGGGTTCGCTAATTCTGAATTAACGAATTTTCCGTTGCGACGTAATTAAATCAAATTTAATTAAATAATTATGCCTAGCAAAATTACTATTCACATCGCTAGCGAATTAATTCTAAATTAACTCGTTCACCCGAATTAAAATCCAATTTTAATTCCGCGTCGAAATCTAATTTCGTATTATATATCGAATATATTATTTTATCGATTAATTCCAAATTAATCGTTCTCTCTCTTTAAATAATATTTTATCCCAGATAAAATATCTCCGTAATTAATCCTAGATTAATTTTCTCTCTCTCAATTAATTAATCCCAGATTAATAATGTGTGAGTCATACATCATCGGTGAATCTTCGGGAAGCGACCCATGAGATCCCCGGATATGTTGGCAGTAAATCCGGTTGTCAGACTATCCGAATACGTACGTACCTAGTACTACGTTTTTACCGATTTACAAGACATGGTTGGCTTCTAGCAAAGCACCGTGCCTACCCAATTCTCCAAAATATTCTTAAAGGAATATATGATCTATATCAGGCATAGTATACGTAGTATTGTGTATTGCGATCCAGTATCGGATGTCACGTGCTATGCTGGGGCTGGAATTGTGTCTGCCCCGTACGAATCACATGTCGGATCTCTGGTAACTAGTCTCTATAATCGGATAATCATGACCTAGTCATATTATCCCGATGACTGCAGTACTAAAGAGTACTAGTTCCGTATCCTACGTGACCATCATCTCCATTATGACTGGAGTGATACTTCCATCTTGACATCACACCCAATACACTACGATTCTCAATATACCCAGAAGAGGCGTACACAGAACCGGTTAAAGCCCTGGACGACCAAAACCAAAGTATATTGATTGTCGCAAGTATTAGCGGTGCAAGTCTCAGGTTAAGACCAAATACACCTACCCTGATTCGGACTTCCATAGACACATAGTCATACTACCAATGGAATTCTGAGGGGTCTATCCAGAGAGAAGCTGTTTCCGTACCATCGGTAAACACAACCTCCTATTACAGTTGCATGAGTATCCAATACCCAAATATATGAGAACTATGATGTTATGCTCCCATAACGCGCACAAGTTTAATACTAGTCTATTCCGCATTATCGATGTCCAATCTCGATAATACTACGACTATGGATTATTTAATGATTAAACCTTTGTGGATTTATACTGTCTCATATCATCTCAATCCGATACTAATCATAAGGACCTTTTATCATTTATGTATCTTGGTAATCTAATTACAAATGATAAAAGAGCAATTTCCTTTGTCACATAGTTAATTTGTACAACAACACGATGTTCTGTACAAATAGTGATGCTATGGGTCATAATTGTCCAACAATCTCCCACTTGGCCTATAGCCAATCACTCAAGTGTCTTACACTTAAACTATGTACGGGTCGCTCAAACTTCTGTTGAGAAACTGCTTTCGTCAACGGATTTGAAAAGTTATCATCTGATGCGATTTATCACATCGCCCGATGTATGATCCGAACGAATCAGAAGAATAGTTGAAGTGTATACTTGGATCGTTGATGAGACCATTAATTCTTTAGCCTGTGTTGTAGCCTAGCTCAGCTGCTAACATAACTACTTCTAATCCAATTAGGATTATTAAGATCCAAATGGCTTCTATTGCTGCCTCAGCTGCAGCAATATTCCGCTTTTGTTGTTTATTCGACAACAGTATCTTGCTTGGAAGTTTTCCAGCTCACTGTTCCGTTATTCAAACTATATAGTATCCTTTATTACGACTTATAGTCGTTATTATCGGTTAGGAAACTTACAGCGGTGAACCCAGTCACTTCAAGTTCTCCTTCTCCATAGTATAAGAAAGCATCCTTAGATCATCTAAAATACTTAAGGATGTTCTTAACATCAATCCAGTGACTATCACTTGGATTGGCCTGATTGTGACTCCATATGCTCAAAGCATATGAGACACCAAGTCGTGTACATTTATTTCAATGTACGTGTTCTCGGAGAGTGCCAACAACCTTTAGATCTATCTTTGTAGATCTTTATTCCTAGAATAAAGGTTGTCTCTCCCAAGAATTCTACGGAGAATTTTCATAAAAGCCAAGCTTTTACCGATTTTATTATGGGAATATCATTTCCAAGAAATGATATGTCGTCATTTTATAGGACAGTCACTGTCAGTGCGCTCCCACTAACCCTCTTATATACACAAGAATCATTTCTCGTTTTGAATTAAATCATATACCATTATGATTACATCAAAACGATATAGTTCCAAGAACTCAATGTTTGCTTCAATCCATAAATGGATAGAATAACCTGCAAACCTTATTTGCTTGTTTTGGTACGAAAAAACCGTCAGGATGTTGTAAACATCCTCCAAAAGGTTTCCGTTTAAGGAAAGTGGTTTTGACATTCAGCCGCCATATTTCATAAATGAAACACGCAGCAATAGCAAGCATTATCCAAATGGATTTAACCATGGCAACGGTTAAAATGTTTCGTTGTAATCGATAAAATGTTGATAACGATACCTTTTTGCTACAAGCCTAGCTTAGTACTTGGGTATGTTGGCTTCCATGTATGTCTTCCTTGAAGACTTATATAGTACAAATAGGCACAATGCCTTCCGGTACATCAACTAGTATCCAAATTTGGTTGATTTACATAAAATCCATTTCAGATTTCATGACACTTTGTCATGAAATGAGTCGATACCTTGTATCACTTCCTCATACGTAGTTCGTTTGTGTTCCTCAATAAGATTGACATCTTTATTAGGTGAGATCAGAAACCCATACCTCTCAGGTTATTTTCTGACTCTCTCCGACTTGCGCGATTCTTGTGTATTTGAAGATTGTGGTACAGTTTCATCCTTGATGAATTGTTTGTGTTCCATTAAGGAATCGGTGCCTGGAATAGTATTACTCCGATTTTCATCAAGTTTTACTTTCCTCTCACTTACCACTGTATATAGGTATTCCTCTTAGGAAAACCGCATGGCGAGCAACAATTACATTGTTCTCTAGTGAGTTGTGTAAGTACTATACTTTGGTTTCCCTAGGATAACCTACAATTAGGCACTTATCTGATTTGGGTTCCTGTTTAGTATCATCCAAACATATGCCTAGCATTCCCAAATCTCCAGGAATGAGAAAACCCGGTTTCTTTCCTGTTCATATCTAATATGAAGTCTGTCAAACAGATTTTTATGGAACCTTATTCAAAATAAGTGTTACATTGTTTAATGCGTATCCCAAGAAGGAAAATGGTAGCTCAGAGCGACTCATGATTAACCTTACTATGTCTAACAAGGTTCGGTTTCTCAGTTCAGACACACCTTCATTTGAGGTGTTCTGGGAGGAGTCCATATTGAAAGAATACTATACTCTTTCAAGTAATTGAGAAACTTATTGCTTAAGTATTTTCCATCATGGTCCAATCGTGATGGTTTAATACTTTAGCCGATCTGTCTGTCTACTTCGTGTCGAAACTCTTTGAATTTATCAAAAGTTTCTGATTCGTCTTTCAAAAGAAACACATAACCATAACGCGATGCCACATCCGTAAAGGTTACGAAGTATTCATATCCACCTCTAGCCTAGCTAGACATGGGCCCACTAACGTCACTATGAACGAGGGCTAACAGATCGATGGCACTTGCACTTTTACCAAGTAAAAAGTGTTTTAGGCACTTTGCCTAATAAACTAGATTCGTAGACATCATTTGAATAGGATCAAATCCATCCTAGTATCCACTCTTCAAAAGTGTGGATATACGAGTCTTGTTTATTGTGTCCCAGACAACAATGCCACAAATAAGTCTCATCTGATTAATTCAGTTTGAGCTATTTGTTTGTCATGTTATACGTTTGAGATTTATTTATATTCAAAATATAAATACTGTTATTCACATCTAATGTGCTTATCTCAATATCATCTTTATAAAATGAAACACTTTAGTGTTCTAGAATATAAAGGTATACCCGCAACGAGTTATACTCTGATATAGAGATAATGTTTCTAGTCAAACTAGGTACATTATAACAGTTTCCTAATTTAAGTAGACACCCGAAGGGCAGTTCCTAAACTTAGATTTCTACGATTAAACAGTGACTCTCGTCCTGTTTCCAACTCGCAGGTAAATCTCAACTGAAGTCAGTTTCCTGCTAATCAGCAGATTCTGCACATCAGTACATATCTTATGTACCACATCTAGTATCAAAATCCAATTTTGAAACTAATAGCGAACATGTTTATGACAAACATACTTGAAGCTAGAGCCTTGCCCCACCTTCAATTCATTCATGTCTGCCTTGTCCATACGGCAGTCACGCATCCAGTGACCCCATTTGCCACAGTTTAGGCAGACATCTTAGGATATGTCCTTTGTCTTCCTAGAAGACTGTTATGATTTTGCCTTTGCCCCTTTTAGAAGCTCTGGCTGTGCCTCCTAGAGCATAGCCATCAACTCTCCAAGAGTTGACTCTTGGTTCACAATGAACTTGCCCCAGCTTTCTGGTAGAGACTATAAGATCAAATCTTTGGTAGTCTCGGCCACGTAGGTAATGCCCAGCTAACCTTGCTGATCGATGTCAGCAATCATCTGCGACACCTAGTGCTCGTCAGATGTACCCTCCGACATACACGAGCTAAAGAGCTTCTATTTGCAATTCGTACTTCTAAGATCTAAGAATAAATCTATGAATATCTTTAATTTCATCATCAAGGTACAAGGATCTAATCCTTAATTTTGATGACGGAATTAAAGTGTCATTGCGGTAAGCATAATGGATTGAGCACTAAAGTTATCATCACATGAATTTTCCAAAGATCATGTTCTACTATTTGCTCAACTCCGGGCTTAGGCCCGAGATGTAATTCTATCAAATAGAATAACTTCTCAGTTCTCAGGACTATCCTGAGGTTATATTCCCAATTTGAAAAATTAAAGCCGTTTAATGACATTTTTACCCAGGTTTATGTTTTAAACGCTAATCTTTCAGTTATCTTGATTGCTATAGTCCAACTATCCAATCAACAATTCCAGGTACTATTTAATATAATGATTACTATAGTCTAACTATATAATCAACTATAATTTGTTTGGTTAAATTCAAATATATTGATTACTATAATCCAATTATATAATCAACTATTATTTGAAATAGTTTGAATACAGTCCAACTATTTCAGTTAAAACAACGATATTAGTCCAACTAATATTTATTTAAGTATTGATGAAAAATTGAAATGAGCGCGTATTGGCAAGTATCTAAACGAAATTGAAAATTTAATACTTGCCTCCCACTATTTTTCGGCGAGCCTCTAACCCTCTGTTGAGTACTCGGGAAACCTTGTTTCCTAGTGGGCTAGGATCCCGTTAAATAACACACAACCTTAACTTTGGCCAACAAATTGTATGATATTTAACTAGGTAGATCTCTAAGATCAATTGGATCTCATCCAATTCCTAGATCCAGTAGGTGGACATCCAAGTCTGAAACATATATCTTATATATGCCAATATATCCAATATATTCTCTAACCTTTTTTCCTCTGAATCAATTAAGCTTTGGCTTTGGCACAACAAACTTAATGATTCCAGTTAAGCGGGACCCATTGACTTTGGAAAGCTTCGTAATCGATGTCGATGGACAAGAAATGATTTTGACTTTGGCCAACAAATACAACTTGGACAAGACATGCGATATGGAACAAAGCCTTTATGCGATATGGACAAAGGCCTTGACTTTAGCCAACAAACCAGTGCCAATCTTGGATCTTGAGAATGAATCATTCAATGGAAGGAAAAACGCTTAATATATGTTGAGGGTTTTTCGCGTAATTGGCAACCAATTAATTATCTTTGTTAAGGTCTCATCATACACCCTTAAACATGCATTCTAAAAACATAATAAGGCGCGTAAATAAATTAATAATGATATGCGGATGGATATTTAAAACACTTTGTTCCTAGAACAAATCTCTCTCTTTCTTCTCTCCCGCTAGCACAAATCTTACTTCTACCCAATTACATAACACTTCTAAAGAAACCTCATTTACATTGAGGGGAATAGGTGAGAAGAGAAATACAAAGAGTCAATAGGTAATAGGCTGGACACGCAGGTCCAATTTAATAAATTCTAAATTTATTACAACAATTTCCAAAATTGCCCTCACCCATCTAATATCCATCCAATATACATTATTCATACATCACATTCATGTATTCACACAAAGCATGTTATCAATCAATCTAATCCAATTAATTAATCTGAAATTAATGACCATCCAATGTTCAAACAACGATTTGATTTGCGCGAGTCCAACTCGTTTTAAGAATAAGTACTCAAAGTACGAATTCTCGAATTATATTAAACTACAACATTAAATCCAATTTAATTTGTATTCAATACTAATTCTTTATTTAATTCTAAATTAAATAATTACACTTTATTAATGAGCCTTTGCGACTTAGATTCTAAATCTAATCTAAACGGGTCTCAAAGCCCAATTAACATCCAATGTCAATTTAATTAAAGTCCAATGGGCTTTCAATTAATTTATAAGGCATAGACTTTGGCAACCAAAGCCCAATTAGGAATCACCCTATGCCAAAAATCAATTTAGGCCCATTAGGCCCAATTAAAATTTTAAAGGCCATTTAATTATATTTGGACTTTATGGATATGGTTTTGGGTCCAATTGGATCCAACCAATTAACCTAAACCATACTTGGCCCAACCAAGCCCATTAAGCCCAAATACAACTTTATAAGCCCAATTCCAAATTAAGCCCAATTAATTTAATTACAATATTCCAAATTTCACAATTAAATTAATCAGAGTGTATAGCCATGATTAATTAAGCAAATTAACATTTCCAAAATACCAATTTATATAATTAATCATGCTTATTATCATCAACACATGTCCAACACAATTGAATCAAAAATCAATTCATTTTCCATGCTTCAACTCACGGGCAATTAGGGTTTTTAGTTCAATTCCGATTTCAATCCAATTGAATCCTAAATCAACATTTCCCAAGTCTTTCAAACTCATCCAATGATTCAAAAAATAAAAAATCACCATGACATTTAGGGCACCAACTTTCGGCCAAGCCAATATTTTGGGGAAAATTTGATCCAATTCAATTTTCATCAAATTGATCATGCATAACACTATGTTATCATCATTCAAGCATACTCAAACAATCAATTTCATCCAAACATGCTCAAATCAATTTTACCCAATTTTTACCCTAAATCAATTTCATGCTTAAACAAGGCTCTGATACCATTGTTGGGTTTCTACTATAGTCCCAAGATCATTTAAGCAATGAAAATATGTGAATACAATAGAGAAGTATGGCGGAATCATACTTACAATGATCGGATTTGCGATGCGAGGAACAACAAAAATTTTCTGCTCCATGGATGAAGCTCTCGGCCATGGCTCCAATTTGTGCTCCTTGTTTTCAGTCAGCCCTCTTCATGTGTGCTCCAAGCTCCAAGCTTTGTAATGGATTCCATGCTCAAGGGTTTGTTTCCCTATCACCTTTGGATGACTCTTTAGTGTGCTAGCACCTTGGAAAATTTGCCACAAATCTTCCTATGCTTCTTCTTTGTTCTCGGCATTATGGGAAAAATGGAGAGAATTTTGGCCCATGGCCGTGAGGAGGAAAGAGAGAAAAAAGAAGTTTTTTTGGTTAGTTTGATTTCAAAAATCAAGTCAAAAGATATACCAAAATTTGAATTTCCAAATCCAAAAAGGTACAAGGCACTAAAGCCTTCCAACCACCCCCATCAATCACAAGTGACTTACATCACATCACTCAAAGTGACAAGACATCCATCACTTGAATGACTAATGATGTGATGCTTGATGTGACTTGTGGGCCGCACTTGAATTCGAAATGCGAGTGGGCCCGCAAACACTCCCAGGCTCGGGTTCGCTAATTCCGAATTAACGAATTTTTCGTTGCGACGTAATTAAATCAAATTTAATTAAATAATTATGCCTAGCAAAATTACTATTCACGTCGCTAGCGAATTAATTCTAAATTAACTCGTTCGACCGAATTAAAATCCAATTTTAATTCCGCGTTGAAATCTAATTTCGTATTATATATCGAATATATTATTTTATCGATTAATTCCAAATTAATCGTTCTCTCTCTTTAAATAATATTTTATCCCAGATAAAATATCTATGTAATTAATCCTAGATTAATTTTCTCTCTTTCAATTATTTAATCCCAGATTAATAATGTGTGAGTCATACGTCATCGGTGAATCTTCGGGGAGCGACCCATGAGATCCTCGGATATGTTGGCAGTAAATCCGGTCGTCAGACTATCTGAATACGTTCGTACCTAGTACTACGTTTTTACCGATTTACAAGACATGGTTGGCTTCTAGCAAAGCATTCTGCCTACCCAATTCTCCATAAATATTCTTAAAGGAATATGTGATCTATATCAGGCGTAGTATACGTAGTATTGCGTATTACGATCCAGTATTGGATGTCACGTGCTATGCCTGGGGCTGGAATTATGTCTGCCCCGTACGAATCACATGTCGGATCTCTGGTAACTAGTCTCTATAATCGGATAATCATGACCTAGTCATATTATCCCGATGACTGCAGTACTAAAGAGTACTAGTTCCGTATCTTATGTGACCATCATCTCCATTATGACTGAAGTGATACTTCAATTTTGACATCACACCCAATACACTACGATTCTCAATATACCCTAAAGAGGCGTACACAGAACCGGTTAAAGCCCTGGACGATCAAAACCAAAGTATATTGATTGTCGCAAGTATTAGCGGTGCAAGTCTCAGGTTAAGACCAAATTCACCTACCCTGATTCGGACTTCCATAGATACATAGTCATACTACCAATGAAATTCTGAGGGGTCTATCCAGAGCGAAGCTGTTTCCGTACCATCGGTAAACACAACCTCCTATTACACTTACATGAGTATCCAATACCCAAATATATGAGAACTATGTCATTATGCTCCCACAACGCGCACAAGTGTAGGGGTGGGCATCGGATCGGATCGGATCCGATCCGATTTGAAAATCTGAACGAATCATGTTGGTCCGGTTCGACGAATTTCGGATCGGATCGGATTTTATCTGATCCGATCGAAAATTTTTTTTTTTTTAATATGCAAAACGACGTCGTTATATATTTAAAAAAAAAAATTTGATTCGGATCGGATTTTATCCGATCCGATCCGATCCGCTCGATTTTTTTGACTCAAACCACTCCGAATTCGGATCGGATCGGACCAATCCGATCCGAAATAGGATGATTTCGGTTCGAATTGGTCCGATTCGATCCGATTCGAATTCGGATCGGATCGAGTTTGATAACATGATTCGATCCGATCGAATCAAATAATCGTGGGCATTTCGGATCGGATCGGATTCGGATTCGGTCCGATCCGATCCGAATCCGATAATGCCCACCCCTAAGTGTAATACTAGTCTATTCTGCATTATCGATGTCCAATCTCGATAATACTACGACTATGGATTATTTAATGATTAAACCTTTGTGGATTGATATTGTCTCATATCATCTCAATCTGGTACTAATCATAATGACATTCTAACAGGTCGGGTCGGCCTCGAGGCATTAACTTCATTCGCTTCTCTGAGCATGTTCACTCCTCAGGTCGGTCGACAAATGTGAACTGACCTCGACCTCTAAGCTGGACCTGACGTTAATGTTCCTTGAGCTCGGACCCTTGAACCTTTGGAGTGAAAATTCCTTTTATACCCTTCCTGAGGATTCTGACTTCTTGGGACCAAAAAATCACCTTCAACATATTTCTTGATTTTCTTTTTTTCTTTAATTGGAGATCATTAATAATTGTTATTCACATTACTCCAAAATAAAATTTCAATTATTTCATAATAAATAATCAATTTGAGTTCCATGTTTATCAAAATGTATCCAATAATATTCTTTAATATATATATATATATATATATATATATATATATATATAGTGAATTATTTAGTCAATACTATTTCTTAATAATAAATCATAAGCAATGTGGGTGATAGATAGTTGGTAAAATCTATTAAGTGGAAATAATAGATTTGAGATTCGTATCTCATTTACATATGTGATATAAAAATTGGTTGACATTTGACTATAATTATAAAAAAAAAAATCAAATGTTTGATATATATATTCTCTAAATCAATCTAATTATAAAATATTTTAAGTATCTACATTTAAACTCGGTAATATCTCGTCTAATTTTGTTTTTGTTTTTTTTTTTAAAAAAAAAAACACTCCTACATCATTGAAGAGACTTGGACTAACATGAAATAGTCATGATACATGTATTCAAAGAAGTCGCACCATTAATAATTTACTTTTATGATCAAATAATGTTAGCAATTGACTAACTCGGATGAATTTGATTGAATTTCTATGACTGGTTACTCGAATTCGAATCCTTAATAAAATAAGAAATAAAAAATTGATTCAAACTTTATCCCTAGGAAAAAAAAAACTTAGAGATGGAATAAAACATTAGAATAAACCTAAGCTTCTGGTGATAGTAAATGAGAACAAAAATGATAAATTTACTCATATTTTTATTTAATTTTGTCCCAATTCTCCCACTGTAATTACAGTAAATTATTGTAGCTCACTATAGCTACAGTGAAAGAGTTGGGATAAAATTCGGAAAAAATGTAAGTAAGTATATCATTGTCCAAATTGAGAATGGAAGAATTATGATGAAAGGATTGTTCCTCCACTAACACCAACATTGGGATGTGAAAGTGGGACAAAAATGGAAAATTGCATTTAATATTCAACCTTTGTAAAAGCAAAGCTTAAAATTCAACTTGCACGGGAAGGGAAGGGAAACTATAGTACTATTTGTTTCAACTTGTATGGGAAGGGATATTGTAGTATTATTTGTCGATTTAATGTGACAAATTAAAAATTGAGTCATTGACAGCATAGAATATAAAAAGATTGTCCTTTTTTTTTTTTTTTTTTTTTTTTTTTTTCATTTTTTAAGAATATTGTATTTCATAAACTAATTTTGTTTTTTTGAAAAGTCATATATATACTAACATTTAATAAAACATATGTGGTAGTAGTGTGTAAATTAGAGTTTGTAATTTTTTTCGTGAAGCGGGATTAAATTTTAGCTAGATGAAATGAGATAGTTTTTTATCCCAAAAAAATAATGTGATGGGACCTGATAAATCCTGATCCGGCTTGGCCCATCTATTGTCAACCCTATTCTAAATAGCTATGAGAGACTTGAAAAATAATCCTAAGCAGACTTAGCAAAATATCGTTCGATTGATATGGTCTATGTTCAAATATAACTTCTTTATATTGTATAATAGTGTCATATTGTTATCAAAAATTAAAATTTTGGATATGATTGTGGCTCCACAAGATGGATAGATGTGCCATTTTACTAGCCCACTAAAATTTTGGACCATGTTGATAGTGGGCTCAATTTTCTTCGAATCGATAAAGGCTAATTGGGCTTTCGGTCCAGTTTCATGGCATTTTGAGAAACAATTTTGGCAATTTTTTTTTTTTTTTTTTTTTTTTTTATTAGCGTTGGAGCAAATATTTGGATTGTGGTCATGACTCATGGTTGATGAAAGGGGATAAATTCAACCTACCGTCTATTGTTCGATGTTTATTCCTCAAGCAAATCATGACGTGTCTCTGTCTCACCATGTAGATTATTTCAATATAATCAAGACATTATACACATTTCTATTCCTTAACAAAGTCTTATTGTCCGTTTGGGGGGATTCTGATGGGTCCCGTGGATTTCATTATTTGATCCGACCCGACCCGACTCACATGACTTTAGTTTATTGTAAGTCATTAATTACGTAGAAAGTCTCGTAGTTGGTAGTACATATTTGATATCATCAAAATACTTTCATTTTGAAATTATGAATTCTTTAATTCAATAAATCATATTTTTTTCAAGTGGGATTCGAACCTCTAACTGGTAGGTTAAAAACCGATCATTGTACCACTGAGCTATTGAAGAACAATGAAAGAGTATATCACATTTAGTTCAATTACATTATATTGATGTGACGTGATTTAGTTAGTGAACTATATATTGTTATTACTTTTATTATAAACTCACTGGACTACAAATGTCAACTTTAGAAGAAAATGTTAAAAGTTAAAAATGTTTGTTAGGTTAATATACGTTGTTTAAGCCTTAAGGCAGACAGACAATGATTTTCTGTCATTTTAATTAACCTTGTGAATACATAAATATGTAATTTTAAACATTAAATTATCACAAGTATGGAAATTAATAAACTTGAAAAAAAAAAAAAAAGATATTTAATTTGATTATGAACCCATGACAGAGATTTTTTAATAATTACATTGTGATAGCATAAACCATCCATTCTCCTTTAAAATCTCAATCTCATATCTCTAATTCTTTTTTTTTTTAAAAAAATTAAATTAAATTTTGAAAGAAAAAAACAAACGCACTCTTCTAATCATGTTGAAAGGTACTCAATTGCTTATTGAATTTAAAACAAACAAAATCAAATTTGGCAATCTAGTTCATGGGACCAACATTTATTTGGATCTCACACTCCTTTAAATCACAAAGATAAATCGATTATAATTAGATGAAGCTGACGTCTTCATTTTATAAAATATCAAAAGATATAAACTTCCATGTAATAAAAATAAATAAAAATTTTAATATATATATATTTTTTTAACTTTTAACGAGCAACTTCATCAAAGAATGATTAGATATATAGATAGATAAATATAAAAGGAATCAATGTTGGAATTAAAATTATACAAAATCAAATATTCATCCAAGAAGAAGATATATTTCAGAAACTAAATATAAATCAAGATGATTTGATAAGTAGTTTCGCTCATTTAAATGAGCAACTCACACTTTTTTTTTTTTTTTTTGAAATTTTGGAAATCCCGGCTCGAATCATCCTAATAGGATTTAAACGGAGTAGATAAAACTTCCGGCTCCGCAGGTTCTTATAAAAAAATGCATTATTTAAACTCGAACTCAGAACTTGTCAACAAAATCATAAATCATTTATCATCAAACTACACCCTACACTTATGACATAATTCTATAACGGCTCCTAAATAAAATTGAAGTTGATGGTTATTGAACTATTCACTAAATCAAGAATATACAATATTCTTATCTATAACATTAAATTTATTAAGTAAAAAATATAAAAATTTGAAACATGGGAAAAGTTTTATATTCCAAAAAAGAAAATAGGTCTAATATTTAAAATTTTAAGCTCAATAATAGCATAAATGCCATATAATTACATTTCGTAATTGACCCACCAAGGTTTTATTAGTCAACAATATGTGCATCCAAGTCAAAACCCAATATAATTTCCTCACACAACCAGATGCCACGCCACCTTCAAATCATGTCATCAAAACAGTGACCATTTTTCTTTCTTTCTTTTTATTATTATTATTATTATTATTATTATTATTATTATTATTATTATTATTATTATTATTATTATATTATTATTATTTGTTGATGGTGTTTATTAAGCACTATGATATTTAAGCAGTACGGTAGAGGTAAAAGGGTAACTCCCTTCTTGATCGAGACCACTAATGCCGACCCGACCATTCGATGTTGCATACGCCAACGATAAAGGGCCGAACACTTGGTGATCAGTGACCGACCACTTAACCTCGGGTGGACAGATAGTGTCAGATCGATAGCAGCATTCTCAGTTCAGAGGACCATTGTGACCGACCTCATAAAGACCGACCAGATAGCGAGATATGCTCCAGATGATAAGTTATCATATTCTTATGGGATAAAGAAATAAGTTATCATATTCTTATGGGGTAAGGAGATAAGTTATCATATTCTTATGGGGTAAGGAGATAAGTTATCATACTTTCATGGGGAAAGGTTGATGAGTCAGTATCCTAATAGGATATGAGAAGTGAATGTAGTTTTCAACTAGGAATCCTTATGGGAAAAAGAATCTGATTTCTTCACTATTATAAATAGAAGGGGAAAGTGTAAGTAAGTGGCATGAGTATCAATATCATTATCATCAGACTTGTAAACACAATAGATATCAGAGAAGCATATCTCAGTAATAAAAACATCGTCCGTTCTGTGCCCGTGGATGTAGGTTGGATCTGATCCGCCGAACCACGTTAAATCTCTTTGTTGATTGGTGTATTTATCTATCTTTTACCAAATTTACTTTTGGTTTCCCATAAACAAAACAAATTCACAGTTGGAGGAGGATTGTCTCGGGAGTAAAAAAACCCTTATTGCCCCTGAGACCGAAATCAACCGTCAACAGTTGGCGCCGTCTGTGGGGAGCTCCAACAAAAAGCAGCTCGCGTGGTAAGACGATGGCAGAATATGGAAATCACCGGTCGTCAGGGAGTTCAACAGCAGATTGGATGGAGAAGATGGAGGAAAATATGAGGAAAGATAGGGAGTAAAATCAAATCCTTCTAAAATTAATGATGGACAAACTGGAGAGGATGGAAGAGACGAATAATGAGGGGCTTGAAGCCGGAGCCAGTCGGAGAAGAGGCGAAAAAGCGGAAGGCAACGGATCCAAAAAATGTGAGTAAGACCTCTTCTGTTTTAGGCTGACATTTGATTATGCTTGTTTGTTATGGCCCACACAATGGTTTTGATATTCGTTTTACTGCTCGGGTCTGCTCTTGTACCGCCGAGTCCGATGTTTATTTCATGCTCGGGTCTGCTCTTGTACCGCCGAAACCGATGTCTCTTTCCGGCTCGGGTCTGCTCTTGTACCGCCGAAACCGATGTCTCTTTCCGGCTAGGGTCTGCTCTTGTACCGCCGATACCGATGTCTATTTCCGGCTAGGGTCTGCTCTTGTACCGCCGAGACCGATGTTTCTTTCCGGCTCGGGTCTGCTCTTGTACCGCCGAGACCGATGTTTCTTTCCGGCTCGGGTCTGCTCTTGTACCGCCGAGACCGATGTTTCTTTCCGGCTCGGGTCTGCTCTTGTACCGATGAGACCGATGTTCCTTTTCGGCTCGGGTCTGCTCTTGTACCGCCGAGACCGATGTTTCTTTCCGGCTCGGGTCTGCTCTTGTACCGCCGAGACCGATGTTTCTTTCCGGCTCGGGTCTGCTCTTGTACCGCCGAGATCAATGTTTGTTTCGGCTCGGGGCTGGATTTCGTTCCGCCGAGGCCACTTGGTTATTCGGCTCGGGGCTGGATTTCGTTCCGCCGAGGCCACTTGGTTATTCGGCTCGGGGCTGGATTTCACTCCGCCGAGTCTGTCTCTTTTGGACTGGGGACGTAACATTTCCCCCAGTGCCAAGTGTTTTTCTCAGCTCGGGGTCGGGTTACGTCCCACCGAGTCTGTCTCTTTGGACTGGGGACGTAACATTCTCACAGGGCCAAGTGTTTCTCTCAGCTCGGGGTCGGGTTACATCCCACCGAGTCTGTCTCTTTTGGACTGGGGACGTAACATTCCCCCAGGGCCAAGTGTTTCTCTCCGCTCGGGGTCGGGTTACGTCCCACCGAGTTTGTCTCCTTGGACTGGGGACGTAACATTTCCCCAGGGCCAAGTGTTTCTCTCAGCTCGGGGTCGGGTTACATCCCACTGAGTCTGTCTCTTTGGACTGGGGATGTAACATTCCCCCAGAGCCAAGTCGTTTTTTCAGCTCGGGGTCGGGTTACGTCCCACCGAGTAAGCTTCTTTCTACTGGAGATGTAACATTCCCCCAAAGCCAAGTCTTTCTTTCAGCTCGGGGTCGGGTTACGTCCCACCGAGTCGGCTTCTTTAGACTAGGGATGTAATATTCCCCCTGAGCCAAGTCTTTCTTCAGCTCGGGGTCGGGATACGTCCCACCGAGAGACTTATCATCGGTATGGGATCAGAGCATCTCCCACATAGTCGGCCCTCTATTGGTCTGGGGAGGGGACATTCCCCCAGAGCCAAATGTTCTTCTCAGCTCGGGGTTGGGTTACGTCCCACCGAGTCGATCGTCATCAGCATAAGGGCAAAGCATTTTCTCCATGGGTAGATATCGGGATCCTCGTTAACTGAGCACATGAAGGTGGCAGGAAGGACCGGATTTGCAGCCAAGGCATTTTTCTCTGCGGTTCCTGGAGTGACCACCGACAGATTCATCGGCACACCATTTTTTTTTATAGTTCCCGGCATCAACTCGCAAACTCGTTGTTACCGAGAACTATGGGATATATGTTGATGGTGTTTTTTAAGCACTATGATATTTAAGAAGTACGGCAGGGGTAAAAGGGTAACTCACTTCTTGATCGAGACCACTAATGCCGACCCGACCATTCGATGTTGCATACGCCAACGGTAATGGGCCGAGCACTTGGTGATCAGTGACCGACCACTTAAGCTCGGGTGGACAGGTAGTGTCAGATCGATAACATCATTCTCAGTTCAGAGGACCATTGTAACAGACCTCATAAAGACCGACCAGATAGCGAGATATGCTCCAGATGATAAGTTATCATATTCTTATGGGATAAAGAGATAAGTTATCCTATTCTTATGGGGTAAGGAGATAAGTTATCATATTCTTATGGGGTAAGGAGATAAGTTATCCTACTTTCATGAGGAAAGGTTGATGAGTCAGTATCATAATAGGATATGGGAAGTGAAGGTAGTTTTCAACTAGGAATCCTTATGGAAAAATGAATCTGATTTATTCACTATTATAAATAGAAGAGGAAAGTGTAAGTAAGTGGCATGAGTATCAATATCATTATCATCAGACTTGTAAACACAAGAGATATCAGAGAAGCATATCTCAGTAATAAAAACATTGTTTGTTCTGTGCCCGTGGATGTAGGTTGGATCTGATCCGCCGAACCACGTTAAATCTCTTTGTTGATTGATGTATTTATCTATCTTTTGCCAAATTTGCTTTTGGTTTCCCATAAACAAAACAAATTCACAGTTGGAGGAGGATTGTCTCGGGAGTAAAAAAACCATTATTGCCCTGAGACCGAAATCAACCGTCAACATTATTATTTTTATTTTTATTTTTTTATTATTTTGTAGTTACATAAACTTATGGGAAAAAAATATATAGGGAAATAATTATCCATTAACTAAAATCAAATTAATAATATTCATCATTTTTTTAAAATTATTTTACGTCCGCCCTATTTTTTAAAAAAAAATTAACATTTTACTCCCAAGTTATAATTTTTTGGATGTAAAATATTTTTAATTATTAATTTCTAATGTAAAATATCAATTTTCATAACTTAGGTGGACATATGATAGTTTTCAAAAACAAAAGAATTTTTTGGACTCTAATATTTTTTTAGGTGCATGGATGATAATTTCTCAAAAATATATGATAAGAAAAATGTACATAAATCAAATCAAACTAATTAAATTAAAGTTTTTTTTCGTAATTATATATGATATTATCGAAATTGTGACATCTCACGTCGCTTCGGAGGAATATTGACAATGATCTTATAAGGAACAACCTCCTGTAGAATAACAAGTAGGGAGGAACAACCTCTGGTAGAATAACAAGTAGGGGTGATAATGAGACGAGACATGACGAGATTTGTCAGACTCGATCCCATTCCGTTTATGTAAATAGGATAAAAAAAATCGTCTCGATCGTGTCCCAATTCTCATCTTGTAAAAATTACCAATCCTACTTGCAACAGATTTTTTGGGTTGGTCTAGGCCCGTCCCAATAATAAAACCTTGAGGAACTAGTATTTTGGAGTTAGATCACTCTGTAATTCCAAAGAGGACAATATCTTACTAGCTAACCGACTAAAGGGTGGTTGTCACACACAACAAATACTTGAATTAAAAGAAAGAAATGGGGGCACAAACTGGTGGTGGGGTTGATTGATTATTTGATTTGATGAATGGGAAAATGCACAGCTGTTGTGTTTTTTGCTTTCATTTTCAGGTTTTGAATGTAATTGGATGAGTGCAACAGCTAACTAATTTTGAAAAAATATATTATCTTCTGATAAAATATCTGGGGTTGATTGTTATAGCTTTGTTTTTTTTTATTTTGGGGTCTTTTTGAAAGGGACATTCTTCTTTTATTATTATTTAGCTTATGATGAACAACAAGCCATTTTCTTGCTTCTCTTCTTGTTACTTTAGTTTCCTCAAGCTTAAAAAAAAATTCTAATCAAAGTTTTTATTAATCATTATTATCTCACGCTCCCTTTTAAGGACATAGTCGAGTTAATTTTCATTAATCACCATTAACCGAGCTCATTTTACAAAAGAATTAATTTAGGTTCTAACAGATAGCTTATTCTTGAGGAAGATGATGAATAACTTTAGTTATGTCTCAACAAATTAAAAAGAATCTTTAAAAAAAAAAATTGTGTCTATTGCATCATATAAAATAATAAAATATTATCATATATCCAATCATGTACTAAAAAACAAAATCTCTTTCATTACCTCTAGCTACCATCACAATTATTAATATGTAAAAATAAACATATGAATAAAGTTATGGCTACTTTAATTTCAAATTTTGATTTTAAATTTGGAAAACAAATATTAATTTATTATTATTTTATTTATATTTTGATGGTAATCTAATTATCTCACCACTCTTGTGAACATTGTTCGAACCTCTAAAAAAGGAAAAATACTAACAGAAATTGTTTGAGACAGCAAATTCTCATCTATTGTTTTGATTATTTGATCTTAGAAAGTACAATAATAAATATTCAGATTCTCAACTCATCTACTCAAAAAGGTAGGAGGCTAATATTACTTAAAATTATTGTAATTTTTTTAAATGAAAGGGGTTGACAAAATAATAAATACATTTTTTTTTACTTAATGGCAGCGCAATATTTTTGAGACATTTTTTCAACTCATCTACTGAAAAATATTGGGTTGTCATTAAGTAATTTTTTAGACTATAGGCAGGCCACCTGCACCTAATACGTCTTTGGTCAACATTGACCTTTCATGCCCTTAGTCATATAAATTATTATAAATTAGTAGGGATAACAAAAAAAAAAATCCTTATTGGGATGAGATCGGATACATTAAAGGTGGATAATTGAAAAATTTTCTAAACTCTTTGATTAGACGGGAGAAAAATATGAATATTGACATCATTATTCAAATAGAAATAAAATCACCCTGTGGATGAATACCCACATAGGACTTGCAGGGTCTCATTACATCAAGGACTGATAAATAGATAATTTCCATGGATGGACATTCATGTATTATATCCCTCCCATTATCATCTCTACAAATTATCAAACCAAAGTAAAATGCTCACTTAACTTATATCCATTTATTATAAATGTCACGTAATATGCATATTAATAGAATAAAAATTTCGTAGCTTATACTAATTAATATTATTATTAGCAATCTCAAACTGTGAGAAAATGTTTTTATTAAAATATTTTGGATTCTTACTAATCATTTCCCATTTAATTCTTAATTAAGAAGTTAGTAACTTCTTAGTGACTTAAAAGCAGGAAAAAAAAAACATCAATTAATAATACAAATCACATAAACTCATCTCAAGTCTGAATTCCACAATTGTTTAAAAAACCATGTAAATTAATCTATCAATTTAAAATAACACCAAAACATAATTATTGTAATTAATAACATACTTTACTCCACTTAAACAAAATCATTATTCACGATCATCGTCATCACACTGAGGTTTGTCATACCTTATTAACAACCACCTTCCCCTCTTGACTCATCCCGCCACCGCCACCGCCACCTCCACCGCCACCGCTAACCGCCACGCCGCCGCCCTGATACTGCGGCTGCACTACCATGCCTCCTCCCGGCGCAGTATAGTACACTTGTCTCCCAGCTCCACTATCGTACGCCAACTGCGTATAACCCGTATCCGCCATCCCCACCCCTCCTCCTCCTCCTCCTCCTCCCGGCCGTACCATTCCCATTTGCGGATAATTCTGCTGTGGTGCCGCGGACAAAGGCGACGGCGCTTGTGTTTGTTGCGGTGGTACAACCATGTTGTACACTGGCTGTTCCCGGTAAACATCGGGACCCGGGCCTTGTCCCGGTGCCATTCTTTGCATGTTTGGGTAGTACTGTTGACCGGATTGACCGGTAACCTGTCGAATCATTTGAGGAGGTGCTGCACCTGCTGGTACGTGATGATGGTAAACGGTGGTTGTACCTGAAGCTGCTGTTGGGGCCGGGATCATGTAAACCGGCTGTTCCTGTTGTACGTGTGTGCTGGTTACATTACCCGAGTAATTTGGGGCGGGAATTTGCTTATCGGGATAAAACGACGTCGTTTGCTGTGCCGGAAACGTTGCTGGCTGCATATAAACTCCAGTTAAATTATCTTCACTCTTCCTCGAGTAAATCGCTTCTTGAATTTGTTGCTGCTCGTGCTGTTGTTGCTGGTGCTGCTCGTGCTGTTGTTGCTGGTGCTGCTGCTGCTGGTGGTGCTGCTGGTGCTGGTGCTGCTGCTCTCTAATTTGTAACCTTTGTAACTGTCTTTGAATTTCGACCGGGTTCAATCCTTGATCCGAGTAAACAACCCGATCCGGTCCGATGCCGCGATTATCGGAAACTTGGTACTCCGGCGGAGGTGGCGGTTGAACGGCTACCGGTTCTGGAATCTTCTGCGCCGGAATTGGAATTCCTTTTTCTAGACCGAACAAGAAATCGACGTTGTTGGCGATTTTATTCGATTCAGTGACGTGACTGGGACCGGAATTCAGAGCTTCAACGAACCGGTCACGATCGGACCTGGATCCTTCGGATCCGAAGCTGGAAGTCGAGCCAGCAGGAAACAAGAACAGCCGCATCCGAGCCGGCTTAGCGGAGGCACGGTAAAGCCGTTCGTACTCGTGCATCATGTGATCGAGATCGTCGTCGTTAGTGACGGAGATCAACGCGTCGAGATCTTCTCCGGGGAGCTGGTACTTAAACGACACGTCGTTGTCGCCACAGAGAGCGGCGAGCTTGCTGATCATTGAGGCGAACTTAATGTTACGATCGACGGAGAGGATTTTAGTCTCGCCGCCCATGTAAGCGAGCTGGTTGTCGTGAGGGCGCGGGTGGATCTTCCCGTTGTAGCTGCACATGAACTTGGCTTTGTCTTCCCATGGCGGAGGATTCTCGAAATCGATTTCTCGTGATCGCGGAGACGACTCGCCGGACTCTGGATATGAATTGTAAGAATAATTCTCCATTTTTTTTTTTTTTTTAAGAATTAGAGGAAGCTAAACAGATGTAGATATAGACACAGATTTTGTTGCTACTCCATGATGAAACTGAACAGAGAGGGAAGTCAAATGGAAATTGAGACGAGTATGAGAGACGAGTATGAGAGGCTTTTAATTTTGGTGGGGTTTGGGTTGTGATAATGTGTCTTGCAGGTGAATGGCGCTTGGGACACGTGGAGGTGTTTGAGGGGGAGAGGACGGAAGGGAGGGTGATATGGGTGGTGTCGTGTGCGTGTTTCATGGGTTGGATTGACATTTAGGGCAGTAATGTGGGGTCCACGATGTACTGTTGACTAAATTGGACTAGGCGAAATGGCTTATATTGCTTGCTGGCTGGCCGCTGTAGAAGAGAAACGCGAGTCTCTCTTAATAATGTAAAAAAATTAAATAAAATTTATAAAAATAACCATTGTTCCTAAGATTGGTCAATTATTTATAATTTCTTCCCCAAAATCTTACCTCAAATCATATGAAAATTTACATCAATCTGTAATAAAAAAAAAAAGAAAAGAAAACTTATAAATAAATAAATATAATAATACAAGAGATTTAGTGTTTGAATTATAGCCAAGTGATAGACTGGCAGTTGAGATGGTGGATTTAATTTATGGTCAAAACTGGAAGTAATTTAAGAGTGGTGTTGGGTTTTGAGACAGCATTAGCAAAAAAAAAAAAAAGGGCTAGCGGCTAAAAAGATCATAGCATGAGGGCCTTTTTGTGTATAGCGTGGAGTAGCGGCTACAATGACTGCGTATGCTCAATTATTTTTTTCATTATTTTACTTTTAAATTTAATTATTTTTTATTTTATTAATCTCATTTATTTTTTTTTTCTCTTTTACTTATTTAATTATTTTATTTCATAAGTAGTGTTAAATAAATAAACACAAAATATAAAATAAATATATAAGATTTGTTAATCATATATATATATATATATATATATATATATATATATAAACTATTAAATAAGTATAAGACACAAAAAATAAATATAAAAAATAAAAAGAATTTAATTAATAAAATAAAAATAATTATTTCCTTAATATTTATGGGAATTGGGATGTACATGATAAAAGAGATGTCAAGATATTTCCTTAAGATTTATTAATTAATTTATTATTTTTATTAAATAATTTATTTTAAAAATCAATGTAAATAAAATCTTTGAAGAATGAGATAAATAAGTCATTTTGGGGAGACAATGGGAGAATGGGACTGACATGGGTGAGAGGAGTAATTTTCTATGTAAACTCAGTGTCACAGCTAGACAAAGGTGAAGCTATCTTTATTAAATCTGAAAATTAGTTAAAATATATTTATAAATTAATGGAAAAAGCTATTTTATTTATGGGTTAATTTTGATTTTTCAATACTAAAATAAAAATAATAATAAAATTTTTGTGAAAATCAAATTTTATCAATTAATATTTTAATTACGTCACTTATATTTAGACCCCAAAAAAAAAAAATGGAAAAGCGCATCAAATTTTTTTCCCCTGAAATTGCAAAACAAAACACCTGAAGCCACGTTCCATGGGCCAGCATCTACATCTTCTTTGTTGTTAGGTTAGATTTAGATTCTGGCAGCTCAAATGCTCAAGAATCTCATTAAAGTATCACAAGAAATCATGCCTTGTATGTTATGATCTTATTAGATGGGTCATATCAATCCAATCCATAATTTCACATCTTCAATGTTTTGCATACCTTCATTAGTGTAATTCATAGAATTTGTATCGGAATTAGAAATCATTTTGAAGCGCCGTAAGATTCTGTCATTATATGGTGCGTTACCCAATGGGATCTTGGTCTTGAGATGTGTAAGGAGGTCCTGCTGCAGAGCTCCCAACGTCTGGTATCAGAGCCACGTTGTTAATTTTTCCCGGGAGGTATATGAAGTATGAATATAGAATAGATGTGAGTAGAGGAGAGATCCCAACAATAATTATGTCAACACCCACACAATCTTTAAAGTCTTTATTTAATAATAATAGTTCTTTAGAACCAGTACGTCTATCTTCGTCTATGTCTTTACCTAGATCTTGTACTAAAACCCTTACATCTAAAATAGAAAACCTTGTCAAGTTTACTCATGTTCCTGAAGATGCACAGATTCCAGAGTCTTCTTTACCTTTGTTGAGTCCGTATAATATTTACCGTCATAAAAGTTCTATCACCCGCAATATTAGAACCCTAGTGTCCAACAACAAAGACATGTTACTAAAGAATATGTCCAGTCGTCTAGTCTTGATCAGTGTTCGTTAGATGCTATGCCTAATGAGCAGTATGTGACTATCGACATCCTTCCATATTTCATTTCTAGTTGGAAACGAGAAGGATATACCCACCTTCACTTTGGAACCGTCCGTCTTGCTCTCACTTTACATGGCAGAAGAGGCTTACCTGTCACATCCAGGATAGTTTTGCTTGACACAAGATACATGGAGTACCAACATGCGGTGATCGACACAGTTTTTACGACTTTACATGCTGGAAGTGTGATCTTAACCTTTTACCCAAATTTCAGCATGTCCTTAAAAGATCCCAACCTTCCCACATCCATAAAAGTCCAAGTCCAGATCTCTGGAGCAGATGTCACCCCATCTTCCAAGATCGCAACCCTTCATCACCAAATAGTCTACCGATTACAAAACCACTCTATTAACCTACAAGCCCAAAAATCCTCTGATGCTCTAATGATCATATGAGGTACAGATGCCATACCTACCATCATCCAGATCCCCAAACAAATCCCAAAGGATGAGCTTCAACAGCTTATGCCTTTAGAATGGCTGACCAATTACGAAAAATATCACCAGAAAACTGAGCCTATCCAAAGAGCTGAATCCAATTTTCACCGACAGTCTGATGGGTCTGTTAAAACTGTTTTCTCTAAGCCCAGTTCTTCTCAGCCAAATCGACCCAACACATCAAGCCAAAATGAACCAACCATTTTGTGTTCAATGCTCACTCCAGTGCCATGTCCAGGGGGAGATGGGATTCCTGTTCACTCCTTTAAACCTGATGGATCACCGATCTGCACAGATAAGATCAACAGTCATTTCATATCGGATCTTACTGAAGCCCATATGTGTGACTCTGATTGCACATGTATCCATGAGCTTGATGATGATGGTGATGATGCTCATCGGAGGAGGAGAAGAAGGTCCAAAAAGAAAGATATTTCTCATTGCAATTCACAGAAACCTCGTAAGCGAGAATACCCAGACAATCCTAGTCCTTGGATTGGTATCAATCCATGGGTACTTGAAAAGGAAAGGAAAGAGAATGAGAAACCTCTGTCTATCTACAAAAAAGCTTTAAAAATACTTCGTGAAGAAGAAAAATGGAGTAAGATAAAGCCTGAGCTTATAAAGCCACCAGCAAGTCAACCAGTACAACCGTGCATGATGTACCAACAAGAGTCAACCTCTTACCATGTAGAATTCCCATCCTTGAACAAACAATCATATCCACAATTGAAAGTGGTTTCAAAACCATTTGTGCAGAGAACTACTATTCTGCCAAACGACCAACTTGAAGAACCACAACAGTTTGAAACGATCTTGCTGGCCCAATAAGCATCAACAAATAAATCACATAACAGTTACATCCAGCTGCTTTAGGAATGCATAACACTAAATTTTATCCAAACATACACCAGCCCAATTCGAACTTCCCTCACAAATCCCTGCAACTTATATTTCCCACATGTTCCATGCGGGGGCGGTTACCAGTGGTTACCAACTTAATTGCATCCCTTGTGTGTTGCATGTGAAGCCATCCACTTTGCTTGTGCACACAAACTGCCTTGCCCAAGGCAATTCCAACTTCCCAAGGACAGCACCAACCGCCCAATGTGTCAGCATCATTTCCTTCGGATAACCCCAACTACTTACATCACACAGCCCATCCATGTTGTGCACATATTACGAGTGTTTGGCTGCTGCCAATGCCACTCGTTCCCCATTTCTCTTGAGCAACCAGACTAAAGGGCTAACACTTGGCATCTGCGTTACTTTAGAAATATTATTTATATACTGTTTAGTATTTCTTACATGTAGAATTGATACAAGTGGAAAATGAGTAAAACTAGTAATGCAATAGATGATGTGATCTATTAGAATAGTCTTCTTACCGTATGTAAAAAGATTGTTCTAAAACATTAGGTGCCAAGAAGCTAATAACTTCAAAGTTCCATTCCGTTTAACAATCAGGATCTGTTCAGCTATTTACTTGATGATTATTCACATTTAAGTTATTTGAGATATCATTCTAGAGAACTAAATATTCATGAGGTTCTGTACCAGAGGCTCGTGAATACATCCTCAACCCAATACATCCTCATTATTTTCGATCAGAACAAAAACTAAAATCATTCAACAAAGAACCCTCAACATTGCGAAGCCTTTGCGTGTGCCTCACCCGGATGTATGGTTGGTTTTATAAGACCACAATGCCTTTGAGCAAAAGCTAAGAAAGAAGGCAATCTTCAACATCATTCAAACCAAATGTACAACAACTTTATATCTGTTGACGACTATTTTTCATTCAAAGGGCAATATGAAAAATTAATCTCTCGAATAAACCTCACTCAACAGTGAATTTATTTGGTTAGTAGGGAAGCAAAAGCAAATTTAGCAAGCATACAAGAAAAACATAGAGATAATGATTTACGTGGTTCGGCGGAGAGTGGCTCCAATCTACGTCCTGTAGGAAACAACTTTCCTTATGCGCAGCGGAAATGCGATTGGCTTCGGGATCGACCTTGAAAATTTTTATTGCCTTATCCTTTTGTTGAAACCGAATTCCACCAACTCTTGGTGAATTGATTTGCTCTTCGATGTGGATGTGTTTCCTTTGATATCTGATGCTAGGATCAACCACCCGATCTTCCGAACTATGACTCGAAACTAACAAACCGAAATGTGGGCTTCAATCAAAGATGAATCTCTAAACTATTTAGAGAAGTTATTGTCACAATTTCTTTTAGCTTAAAGAAGATTGAATGAAGTAGATGAAGATCTAACTCACTCTATTTTTCTTTCCATTCTCAACACTTGAGAAAATAAATTTTCTCTCAACACTTAAGAAAAAAATTCTGGATTTTCTTTTCTCTCTACCTCTCTCACAAACTTGTGTGAATGGTGTATTTTGCCTAAGATTTTCTTACTCAACCATTGAGTGGAAAATGGTAGAGATAATATTCTTTCCAAAACCAACTACTCTTGTCATTAATGCTTTCTTGCAATGACAAACACATTAATATGGAGGCCATACCAAAGCATAAGAAGTAAACTACTAATGACAAAGCAATTAGGTATTTAAGTCATACATAATAGACATAAATTATTGGAGAGCATGACAAGCCATATGATGTTGTCTCCAAGAAAATTTAAAATTCATTATCATAATAATGATGTCATTTTAATTATGATATAATAATTATCTTATAATTATTACTAACTTGATTATCTTATAATCATATATCTCATAATCAAATAATTCTAGAAAATATTATATTAAATAAATTTAATATAATCTTCATTTGTGACAAATTATATTATTAATCATATTAATAATATACTAAAATATATGTGAGTATATGATTAGACAATCCAATTATATTAGGTTTGCTACTGTTAATCGAGCTAGCACGAGGACCAAATGGACCTACAGTTCCGAGCTCCAATAATCTCAAAATATTAATTACTCTTTAATTAAATATTACTAATTATTAGCTTCGTGTTATTCCACTAAAAACTCGAAGTTGAACTCTCGTTGCCATAGATGGAAAATATAAGCCGAAAAATTTTAGTGTCCATCAATATAGTCATTATATATGGATTAGCCCTTCACGAATATCTCATAATTAGAGCCGGGTCATAAGTCTGTCATACCCCTCTAATTATTTTATCACTTAAGTATCATTGATTCTCTAATGAACAATTAATTCATAACTATTATGAATATTAATCTTTCTATTCGTGATAGAAATACTTGACCGCTCTAGTTATTCAAGTATCAAATCAACTCTTAAGAAATATAATCTTCTACTTCTCGTAAGAAAGAGTGAACTCCATGTCTATGTAAAACGTTTCCAGCTACATACCAAACCCTATCCCTCAAATACATAGTTATTGGCCGAGAATGTTTCACCAACCTCACCTTAGTAAATCAAAGGACATAGCCTGAGTGCAAGAGTTCGTAGTACACTCAGGATTAAGATCAATCCATAGATAGAATGAATTTATTCAGTCAACAGATATTATAAGATATTCATTTTTATATAGGTCCAGTCCTATATGATCACATCATATAAGGTGCCTCTATTCCCATGTCACCACATGAATGACCCGGATCAAGGTCATTATACAAGTATAGAATGGACCGCAGCTATAGATAAACCACAAACAAAGTACCATATTTGCTTGCCCTTTATGGACTGTTTTAGATTACTATCTTCATACTTAAATCCTCTTGTGTATCAAACATGCACTAAGTCTGAAAGCACATGAGTAATTAAGGGTAAACAATACATTTTATAATATGCGATTTAAATCAAACAATTTTGATAAATGAATAATGCATCTATTATTTTAATAAACAATTCCGTTTACAAAAAAATGAAGCTCTAGGGCATATATCCCAACAATCTCCCACTTGAACTAGAGAAAATGAGACATGTCATGTAATCCTAAACCTTTTAGGTGACCTTCAAAAACTTTAGCCGATAAGGTCTTTGTAAATGGATCAGCCAGGTTATCTGCGGATGGAATCTGCGTTACAGAAACATCTCTTCTATGCACTATCTCCCCGATGAGATGATATTTTCTCTCTATCATCTATTATTTATTGAAATAATAGATTGAATTTCTCATTTATCAAAGTTGTTTGATTTAAATCGCATATTATAAAATATCTTGTTTACCTTTGATTACTCATGTGCTTTCAGACTTAGTGTATGTTTGATACACAAGAAGATTTAAGTCTGAAGTTAATAATCTAAAACAGTCCATAGAGATCAAGCAAAATGGGTACTTTATTTGTGGTTTATCTATAGCCACAGTCCATTCTATACTTGTATAACGACCTTGATTCAGGTCTTTCATGTGGTGACATGGGAATTGAAGCATATTGTATGATGTGATAATATAGGACTGGACCCAGATAAAAATGAATATCTTATAATATCTGTTAACTGAAGAAATTCATTCTATTTACTAGATGGTTATAAATGGATTTGATCTTTATCCTGAGTGTACTACGAACTCCTGCATGACAGGCTATGTCCTTTGATTTACTAAAGTGAGGTTGGTGAAACATTCCCGGCCAATAACTACGTATTTTTGGGATATGATTTGGTATGTAGCTGGGAACGTTTTACATAGATATGGAGTTCACTCATTCTTACGAGAAGTAAATGAGTATCTTTCGTAAGAGTTGATTTGGTACTTGAACAATTAGAGCGTTGAAGTCTTTCTATTACGAATAGAAAGATTAATATTCATAATAGTTATGAATTAATTATTCATTTATGACCCGACTCTAATTATGAGATATTCATGAAGGGCTAATCTATATATAATGACTATATCGATGGATACCGAAGTTGTTCGGCTTATATTTTCTATCTACGGCAATGAGAGTTCAACTTCGAGTTTTTAGTGGAATAACACGAAGTTAATAATTCGTAATATTTAATTAAAGAGTTTAATTAATATTTTGAGATTATTGGAGCTCAGAACTGTAGGTCCATTTGGTCCCCGTACTAACTCGATTAATTGTAGCAAACCTAATATAACTGGATTGTCTAATTATATACTCACATATATTTTAGTATATTATTAATATAATTAATAATATAATTGTCACAAATGAAAATTCTATTAAATTTGTTTAATATAATATTTTCTAGAATTATTTGATTATGAGATAATCAAATTATGATTATAATATAATCAAGTTAGTAATAATTATAAGATAATTATTACATCATAATTAAGGTAATGACATCATTATTATGATAATGAATTTTAAATTATATTGGAGACAACACCATATGGCTTTCCATACTCTCTAATAATTTATGTCTGTTAGGTATGACCTAAATACCTAATTACTTTGTCATTAGTAGTTTACTTCTTATCCTTTGGTATGACTTCCACATTAATGTGTTTGTCATTGCAAAAAACATTAGTGACTTAATGACAAGAGTATTTGGTTTTGGAAAGAATATTATCTCTACCATTTTCCACTCAATGGTTGAGTAAGAAAACCTTAGGCAAAATACACCATTCACACAATTTTGTGAGAGAGGTAGAGAGAAAAGAAAATCCAGAATTTTTTCTTAAGTGTTGAGAGAAAAATTATTTTCTCAAGTGTTGAGAATAGAAAGAAAATTAGAGTGATTTAGATCTTCATCCTCTTCATTCAATCTTCTTTAAGCCAATAGAAATTGTGACAACAACTTCTCTAAATAGTTTAGAGATTCATTTTTGTGAGTGAAGCCCACACTTCAGTTTGTTGGTTTTGAGTCATAATTTGGAGGATCGGGTGGTTGATCCTAGCATCGGATATCAAAGGAAACACATCCATATCGAATATAAAATCAATTCACCAAGAGTTGGTGGAATTCGGTTTCAACAAAATGAGAAGGCGAGAAAAGTTTACAAGGTCGATCCCGGAGCCAATTGTATTTCCACTGCGCATAAGGTTAGATGTTTCCTACAATTGGTATCATTGAAAAGGTTGAAACATGTTTTTAACCCTTCTCTTTTAAAATTTTCATTTTAATTATTTATATGAGATATAAATTATTAGAATGCGCGTTGTGATGAGTAGGCACAATTTAGATTCATTAGATGAATGTCTTAATATTCATGAGATGGATGTTTATTTTGATTCATGTGATGAATGTGTTGCGTTGATCGTTAATTTTTCCGGCTCTTATTTTTAATATTGGGAATGTAAAGCCATAAGGTCATATTTTTCTAAGTGTTGTAAGTTCATTTCTTTTGTAATAAGTCTAACTGTAACCATATTTGTAACTTGAAGAAGCTGATGCCGAAAAGGACTTATCACAAGCCGATTTCGCTAAGAACTCAACAACACACTATGGAACAAGATTTGAAGACCAATGGATGCCTTGGATTATTATTTGTATTAATTAGATTAGTATAGAAAAATAAGAGCCTGGTTAACATAATTTGTGATAAGTATGTTTTTTGCCATTCCGGCCCCTGGAAACAGGCCGCGTCGCGACGCACACCAACCCACATCGCGACGCGACAAAGTAATTTAGCTACTGCCTGAGTCCTGAACATCCTCATGTCGCGACGCTGGACATATTACGTCGCGACGCTAAACAGGCTGCGTCACGACACCGAGCAGACCTGATGTTTTGCTCAGTTCTGTTTTACAGAACGTTGTGACTCCCATTTGGTAATTGCGACGCCCAACCTGAGAATGTGAATATGTGTTAAATAGTTTAATAACATGCCATATAGCCTAGGGTGCCTACTCTTGTATTTTCATATACCATAACAAGATTAAAGCATGATATTCTAGTCATAAAATATTATTTTATGTAATTTAAAAGTTAAATTGGAATATGAGATGCATGCAAACAAATTAATAAAATTAATTGCTTTAAAGGTTTAAAAAATTAGGAATTCAAAGTTTTAATACAAATGGACCATATGAGTGCATTATTTTCCTTGGTATATTGGATGAAAACCCGAACATAAATTCCATAACCGATTCCGAATGGACGGTAATATGGTCTACAATCAGGATATAATTCCACGTATCATTAGAATTTATAACCTGCTTAAATCAATTAAATAGTTTAATGACATTTGGTCCATTCGTTGAATTCTAAAATTTTAAATCCTATTAGTGAACTAATATTTTAAGAGTTAAAATAAATTAGGTCACTATAGCAAACTTGATTAAATTAGTTTAATTAAGTAAAAGATTAATAGAGACTAATTGGAATTAGTGAATAAAATTTTAAGAGTTAAAATTGGTTAGATCACTAATAATACACTAGTATTAATAAGGTTATGTTTTAGTCATTCATAATATAAATACATTAGATACTAGTATGATAGAAACCTTAAACCCAAAATAGTGAGTGGGAGAGAGATATATCACAATATATCCCGCGATCTCTATTGTTATCCAAAAACGTGAGATTCAAAAGAAGCCTCGAGACGGCTTTGTTTTCGTCCCCCTACGGATAATGTCCTTTTTGGGTCAATATCAGGTTTGGATTCCAAAAGGATAGAGACTCTAGATGTATTTGGTGATTTGACCTTCCCTACGGCGACACTTCACTAGTTAAGTCCAAGGGTTTCAAAACAACGGGTTACACTCACAAAGGAATGGTTAAATGGTTAATCAAAGTTCCTTGATCAAAGATAATGGTAGTTGGTTAATATAGGAATAAGAATTATTTCCAGATATATTTATCAATAGAGAATGTCTCGATCTATCATGCAAATACTTGACCTATCCTACAATGGTACTTATTTGTGGGATGATAGATTACCGTGGTATAGTAATTTTCTTAGGTTTCTAATTCATTATACATGGATCATGCATCGTGTTTACTTTTATGGCTAAATATTTGACAATTTTAGTATGCGATGAATGGATATTGAATGCGCGTTTATTTATTTATGTCAGTCATGGTATCTGCAATAATCGCAATTCTCAAACAAGAAAAATTAACTGGGGAAAACTATGTTAAATGGAAAAGTGAGATGAACACATTTTGGTCTGTGAATACCTTAAATTTATCCTGATGGAGGAATGTCCTCCTAAGCCAACCCCAAACAGAGCTGCACGTGATGCCTTTAATAATTGCAATAAAGCCAATGAGAAAGCCCACAATTATTTGATAGCAGGAATGCCTGAGGTTCTTGCTGCAAAGCATGAGCCTATGGCGACAACATCTTAAATAATGCGGTAATTACAAGACATATTTGGGCAGCCTTCGGAGCGGTAACAATATGAGGCTATTGTCTCATTGTTAACCGTAAGGATGAAGGAAGAATCATCAGTCCAAGAGCATATCTTGAGGATGATGTCTCATCTGAACACGGTTGGAACCTATGGTGCTCTTATAAATGAGCAAAGCTAAGTGACAATAATCATGGAAACCCTTCCGAAGAGTTTCCTACAGTTGAAAAGCAGTTATTCTATGAATAAGTTGACTTTTACGTTGACTTAAATGCTAAATGAGCTCACCCATTACGAGTCCATGGTGATGGATCCTCGTAGACCTAGTGCATAGACAAATGTTGCCAAATCTTCTAAATCTGCAAAGAAAAAGAAGAAAGGCACTGAGAAGGCTAAGACAAAGCCAATGAAAAAGAAAAACAACAAAGGCTCTAAAGGTGACAATGCCAAAGGAAAATATTTCCATTGTAGCAAACAAAGGAAATGGAAGAGGAACTGTCATAAGTACCTAGCTGAGCTTCAAGAGAAAAAGAATACAGGTAAATACGATTGACTTGTTATCGAATCTCTATTAGTGGAAGATGATAAATCCTCATGGATTGTTGATTCTAGAGCCACTAACCATATTTTTTCTTCTTTGCAACTACTTGACTTATGGAAGGACCTTAATGAATGTGACTTTGTCATGAGAGTCGGGACATGGGATGTCATTTCAGTTAAAGCAGTGGGAGTTTCTATAACACCCAGGTAACCCAACGAATACTAAGTTAGGAATGATATTATACTTATTATATGATCATATGAAAGTGTGTATTGTGATCATGAAATTTCTTTAAGCATATTCGACAAATTCCTTGTAGTACCGATATAGAATTCATTCTAAGGTTTAATACGGACAACCTTTAGTATTCGGATCATACATTTCTCATACTATATCCGATTTCTATGAATTTTATATCGTCGGAAAGCTAAGACTGAGATCTACAACTTTGATGTTGGATATTCCTTCATATTCGAAACCGAAACAAATCTAAAATGCAACTCAAATTCGAATGAACTACACCTAATGACTAATTTGTTGAATTCTCAAAGTTTTTAGCATTTTCTTCATTTACTCTTTTTACCATCTGCCCACAGTATATAAATGGGACATTACTCATTCATCCTTCACATTTTTTAGAGGAGAAACGTGAGAGATGGAGACCTTAATCCTCTCAATTATAGTAACCAAAACTATATGATTCAAGCGTCAATCATCACATGCAAGCTTGGAAAAGAGAAGAGAAAGCTTAGAAGGTCTTGCTAGTGAAGAAATAAGTTAAATTCAAGGTGAGTAAGGGTTGAACCAAATCCTAATTTACTGAGTTTTGAAGGTTTGATGACTAAAACATGTTGATGGCTTGAATTTGATGATGTATTGGTGATTATTGAGTTAAGAGGGTGATGTTTTGTGTGGTTCCGTAATATTTTTTAAATCCCTAAGTGTGAAGCTATGATGGGGATTATAATTAGTTTTGAGATAGTTTTAAAGAGTGGAATTGATGATATGCAGTGTCTTTGTTATGGTTGTAGCTTGTGTGATGTTGAGGAAATAGTGTATGAAGTGAAATTACAATTTTGAGTCCTAGAAAATAGCCTAGTGTCGCGACGCAAACTCCATGGCATCGCGACGCGTGATGGAAAAATGGGTTCTGGATTTATGCTGGGCTAGGAGCGTCGCAATGCCGGGTGGGTAGCGTCGCGACACGTGAAGCAGATGAGACCTACGGGTTTGCATTAGATGTGACGCATCACGATGCCCAACCTCTTGCGTCGTGACTCGAGAAGAAGAGGATGGTTACTACCTCACCCATTTGCATGCGAGTCACGACGTCCAAATGCTGCTTCGTGATGCGTGACACTTTTTCAGGATATATTCTTAATCATTTCAGTTTTATCCTAAGATATTTGGGGGCACTCTAAGGGCTTTGTATAGATGGGTAGACATATGATCAGTCATACCACAAGTATGAACATCAACCATTGATTGTATATACTTTTCTATTTATTGCAAGGAAACTAACGATTTCTTTGGCCTTAGATCGTCAGACAGAGACTTAGAGATTACCTACACCACATATCGTACCCGAATTATCGTAGCACTGTGAGTGGATACTTTTCTTTTATCTGTGAGTATTTATTTCAGAATTTTAATTATGTTTTCAGATTACAATTTTACTGATCTTGACTTGATTAATTTATACTTGAAATTGTTGATTTCAAGCGATTTGAAATTATGATTTGAAATTGTTTTCAAATTAATGCTTTGATGATGAAAATGATTTCAAAGGTATGATTTTATGATTTTGGAGGCATGGGGGAAAAACCCACCTCAGATGTAACTTGATACATATATGACATTGATGGATATCGTTAACCAATCCGGATATACACGTGTGCACACAGGATACATGACTAGAGATGACAAACGCCTTTAGATCCTGGGTATTGGGCTAGGGGGACGGCGAGACGTAACGCCCTTAGACCCGGATTTCAGAGACAGGTTGGTGGCACTGATAGCACCAATGTTTACTGGTTTAGTGGTTTGGGGGACTGTGAGTACAACGCCCTAAACCACAAGATTATGGTACAGATTGACAGTTGATTTTGCAGATAATTTTACATATGGTTTTGTGAATGAATTACACAAAGGTTTTTGAAAAGAAAAATTCTGACTTGTATCTTATGAATTCGGAGACGGACTTTTGAGACTTGATTCTTTAAAGAGAATGGTATTATAAAGGAGTTCTCTTGACAATTTAGAGAAATTCCAAAAAATGTTTTCAGAGCAGGACTGACTGTTTCTTGAGATGATTTTGGTTTTAGAACCATGGATTTTTATAAAGTATTTCAGTTTCGTTTTAAATTATCCACTCACTAGGTCGTTCAAATAATCTAACCCCCACTCTCAGTATTTTGTTTTACAGGTAAATCTGAAGGGCGAGTTCGAGAGGATGGATACTGAAGGCAGTCACTTGGGTATTGAGTCCAGAAGGCAGCATAGTAAGAGTCAAGTAAATGTTGCATGACATACATTGTATAGTATCAGTCTTTGAATGTGTCAAACATTAGATTTGTAGTGTAAAGTATTTTTGAGTACAGTATATGGAAACTAGAGATGCATTTCTATGATCATTGAGTTGGGCATTGGACCCTATGCATGAACTTATTTTTGTGATGCGTTTGACAGCATTGATCACAGTTAGATGGTTTGAGGCTCAGGGGGATAATACAACCTATTCTCTGCCGGTAACATCTTCCGGATTGGGGATGTTACGAAGATGGTATCAGAGCGTGGTCTAGGGGGTCAGTAACTGCAGTAGGCAGAGTGTTGGGGTCTTGTATACGTAGTATGCCCCAGGTACTAGTTTATGAGGCACTACCTCTCCAGTATCCGATCCTCCAATACGTCCTCAAGTTCTATAGACAGGTTAGTAAAATTTCCAAACTATTCAAATATTTTTCCTTATGAAAGCAACTATATTTTATATCCAAGTTGAGAATTCTTCTGTAGTTATCCTAACTTATTACCAAGAGTATAGCCGAGTTATGAGACTAAATAAAATAAAGTTTTGAAATGTTGACTCAAGAGAGTGGGACGAGAAATCTATAAAGAAGTAAAGAATGATGTGTAGATACTTAAAGCAATCGAAGACAATAAGAAATAGAGATACAAAATGGGGTAAGAAGAAAATACCAAGACTTGTGAGAGAAATGAGAATATAGCAAGTCTGAGCAAGAGTAAATTGTCGAGTAGGCCTAATTAAGGTTTATTCTATTCTAGTAATAATTCTTTTCATATCGGAAATTCTTTCAAGCTGATCCACTAGCTTTTCGCCATCACGTAATTATAAAATAATTTTCTGAATAACGAGGGGCAGTCAGAAGAAACGAGAAGTAAGTAATCAAGATTGATTGTAGGAGTTCTAATGAACTTGAGATATAAAAGCGACGTAAAGATTTTAAACATTCTAATCAGATCCGTAAGCACATAAAATGAATGACATAAGGAAAATTGATTAGATATCTTCGTTAAGAAATCTGATTTAGATTGGGTCCAAGTAATCTTGATATAAAACCTCTTAATAACACCAGTTAAGGGAACTATTTTGACGGAGTTCGTTTCACACATGTCTTATGCAAGCAATTGACACTACCAGGGCATATAATACCAGAACCAGGACAATGATGTCGATACCTGTTAGGACATAAGATGATTATTCCAGCCTTTCCCAATATACATATATAATTAGAAATAATTATAAAGAAGCTTGAGGATGATATACCCTAGGATAAACCAATCGGAAAAGATGTAGAGAAGTTTCTAAAATTAGTAAGAAATGAAGGAATTTGATACAAGATTTTATGGACAAGCGTGTAGTACAAGTAAAAAGTTATGAGTTAGATCAATGCTAGTAGGAATTAATATAAAGTTGGAAGAATAGATCCATGGAGGTTGAGATACTCAAGAGTTAAACAGAGTAATATTACAAGTAAAAAGACTAAATGGTATAGTTGTAATTTATAGCAGGAAAAGAGAATAGAGATATATATATTATACCCTAAGAGTGAATTACCACTAATCATAGCAGCACAGTTTGAAGCTAAGAGATAGAATATGGACATAATAGTGAAGGATACATAAGATAATGAGAGAGATGGTATAACATTTGATAAAAGTTATGGAATATTGAAAATGAAGGAGCTGATGTAGATCCCGACAGGGTAAATAATAAATCTTTTTCCTAGTGCCTTTACTATAGCCAGTGTGTAGTTAATTAACTAGATTATCATTCAAGCTTGGGTAATAATAGCAATGTGAATCCCCAGATCCTTATGGAAGGTATATAGATACCCCCAAACTTCGATACTAACAAGGAATTACAAAAGTACAGAGAGTATCTAACAGGATAGACGGATCACAAGACAATTGAATAGTTGAACCAGGGAAATATAAGAGAATTAGGTCAGAATTGTAAGATGATTATATTTTGTAAGGAATGAAAAGGTTTGAATTCGCAATAGACCAGGTTAAGTTTAACCTTATACATTATGAGAAGGCCTTAAGGTGGATAAAAGTTCAAAAAGGGGTAAGGAAGTCAAAGAAAGTAATTCTCAAGATATAAGGTAATCGACTTACAAAGAGTTTTCATGATATCAGTATAGAGGAATTAGTAAGACAATAATACTAAATCAAAAGTGAGTGTATTGGGATTTAAGGAAAGCATAAACCTTTAAAGAGATACTCGATAAATGACAACATGACCAATATTAGAAATGAATTTTGAGTATTGTTGGAAGAAGTAATTTGGATAGTTTCAAACAGAATTACAGTAAGGTGGGAGTCAATATCTGATAAGTAAATAAGGGAATCTTAGATTCATAAGTAACCAGTATGTACAGTTATAACTAGTAGTTAAGCAAATCACCACAAATGGTCTTGATGTGAGCTGCTGGTGTTAATCATCTGTCATCTAAAGTTTATGAGATGTCAATAAATGGAAAATTACAAATGTGCAGTAGGTAAGTCATCTGTTCGTCTCAAATGGCAACCATTAGAAAGGGACTTGAGACAGACTACGCAAAAATCCATCCCCTTTAGAGATTTATGGTATTGAAAAGAAGATTGTGCAGGCCCTCACACCTTTACTTTACATCTTATCACCACAAACTTGTCACCCTTTCAAATCAAGCATGAATACTGTGGAAGTGTCTTTATGAAGAAATTATTGTTACCTTTCCATATAAAGAAACGCTTGAATTCTTAGTGAATGATCAAGAAGTTTCTTCCATGGCATCTTCCTCTATTAATCCTAGCCTCTGCCCAAAGGCTACCAGAGCTAAAGTGGTATATCAAAAACTTTACAAATGGCCAGTCATTGATCGAACAGTCATAGATTTCAAATATGTTCAAGATCTTTGGAGGGATATTTACAATTGCCTATATACAACTCCACCTGCCATGTTGCCTAGAGAGATTGCAATGGATATCGTGAATCGAGTTCCTACTAACTTTATGAGGTGGTGTGTTATTCTCCGAACCATTTGGAATGGAAAAACAGATGGTTTAATTCAATATAAAAATAATTATGTAATTGTTCAATGTGGATATCACAAATATCATTCCACAGTTTTCATACACAGCCACAAATTCTTTGATCATTGCCAGTGGAGTCTAGGCACTTTATTTGAACTTGGGTTCTTGAATGGATTTATTTTTGGGCCAAGTCCAATCCATCCTAATAATCCTGATATCTTAGAAGCCAGCCTTTGCGAGCTATCGTCATTCGTTAGTAAAATTTTACATCGATGGTATAAACGCCACAAAAATATTACTGTCTGGATCGAAACCATTACCCCATAATGTATGGATGACTATTCGTACGTTTTCCACCCCGTTCATCTGATTAGAATCATACCGTCACATCAGCACTGATTGGAGACTTACCAATTGGCCATCGAGACCAAAACTTAGAGCCTATTACATATATGAGTATTTTCCAGAAGAGATTACCTTCTATCATACCTGTGATCTTAGAGCTCTCTCTGCAGACTCAGTTTGCCGAAGTTTAGAGAATAATATTATTGAAAGAGACTGGCAACTCTTCACTATTATTGAAGAGTCATCAAGGAGTATTGTCCAAGGCTATAACAAAATCAAGTTTCCTGATAGTCTCCAATCCCGAATCATTATTGGTGACATTCCTATGTCATATAGTGTCCAGAGTCAATGGGAAAAACATCAATATGAAGATGATCATGTTCTTACCTTACAACTAAATTGCTATATCCTCTGATGTAACCTTCACTGTTATATTTTGTTGCTTGTCGATATTGTTGCCTATACTTATTTTTACTTAATGTCTGAATTAATATAGTTGCTGTTATTCTTGGATAGAGGACATATCCTACCAAGATTCTTGATGTTTCTCCTTCAGACAATAATGAAGAATTCAGAAATCGCAGTTAATGGAGTCAAACAAGATGTTGAGCATAGTATGGATAAAAAAGATATGACTTAGATGTAATCGTTTGAAAAATCTTAAGAAGCATCAAATTATAATTGATAGCTTACTTGGATAATCGAGTTAGAGAATATCAAAATAATTACAGGTTTAGAAATGAAGTTCCTTGATGCTTGATGGTGGATGAAGTATGATGGTAAATATAAATACTCAGCAAAATTTTATAAGATGAAAATGAGAAATTACCTTCCAAAAACTTTAAAACTTAGATGCGGCATGTGCCAACATGACAATGGGTATTTTATTGACGGATTTTAAGATAAAAGAAGGAGTACGTGTGTATACTAGCCAAGTGATTAACGAACAATGATAAGGATTCTAGCTATTAAGTTAATACTATAAGAGAATATAAATAATTTTACAACGGTGTAAAATTCACATAAATAGATTGGACTACAACCTCAGATGTGATTTTTGAATGGTGGCATTTAAGGTTCACTAGGATAGTTGCATTGCCTTATGGTTTGATAATAGATTATGGAAGATTGTCGTGATGTAGTGCTATATAATTGACAAAGCAAAGTTGACTATGTTTATATTGTTGGGGTTTTGGGCAAAGGACGCGGCAGAAGCGCTATTCGGGTGAAATCGTAATTTTAAAACTTTTTAAATTACCGAATGAATTATTAAATATCTAATATCAATAATTCATTCAAATTTCACCTAAACACATTTATTCGATATCAAATAGTGACATAAATATATATGAAACGTCGCGAAATTTTTACGAAAATATTTTTCCGCAAAATGGCATAAAACGCGTTTTTGACCGAACCGACTACCCAATACACATGAGGGCTGACCAGGTAAGCCCCAATAGTATTAGGACAGTTCATGGGCTGCCCGAACAGTGAAAAATTCACTGTTTGGGCAGCCATCACCCGGTTGGCTCAAAAGTCACTCGGTAACGCCGTTTTTCACCGTTTTCGATTAATTCAACTCCGAAACAATTTCCGACAATGATTACAACACTTAAAACACATTCAATACATTTATATGACATTATTTTCATCACCATATGAACAGTATTTCCAGATCTGATCCATAAGCAATAATTATCAATTTTTCATGCTTTAAATCAAAATTTTCAAGATTAATCTAATTAATCAAAACACCAATCAAAGTCACCACACATGAACCACCCAAGAAAAATTATAGGCATTACAAGAGTGGTCATAACACTCTAGAATGACAACATATCATCAAATGATCAAATTGGATAAATATTACAATAATATTACCCAAAACAACTCCACACATGCTCAAAACCTTCCAATCCATCCTCCAAATCCAAAAGCCCAAAATTTATAGAAAAGAAGAAACCATAGAATCAATCTAGATAATCAAGAACATGAAACATGCTTTCAAAGCTTAAGGGGATTGAAGATTACCTTTAATCTCTTATTTTTCCTAAAGCTTTTTCTTGATTTTTCTTCATTTTCTTCCTTGAATCATCAAGAACAATTTGGGAGTATTTGGACGTGTTGATATTCGGCCAAGGCTTCCTTCAAATGAAAAAAAAAATTTCCAAATAAAAAAAAAAAGCAAAACCGACATTTGAGTGCCATTTTGGTCATTTTGTAAAAATTAATTCAATTAATTAAATCAAACTTTATGTTAACAAATCATATTTGCACACATAAAGTTTAATTAAATCATGCCATGTGTCACCAATAATAATTAAATATTTTTCATATCAATTATGAAAAAGTTTATCAATTAATTATTCAAATATTTAACATTTAAATATTTAAATAATTAATTAATATAATTATTATTATATATGTAATTTATTTACATTAAATAACAAATACATATATTAATGGCATGTGTCAAAATCTCATTTGACAATTAATTAATGTGTATATAATCAAATTATGTATCAAATACAAATACACAATAATTTTTAAATGACCGAAATCCCCTAATGCATGTGTTATCGTTTAACCGTTTAAACGATTCGAATTAACTCACTTAATCCGATGAAGTATTATGAATAATCTGTATTATTCATAACGTGTTGCCCAAGTGCTCAACGAGTACACTTCATATTGTGGGACTCTCTAAGTTTAGGTTTATCCGTCATGAAATCAAATTTCGTGTCCATAATTCACCCACTCATGAATTATAACGACCACAAATAATCTCGCTAAACTATGCAAGTCGAGGTCATTGCATACGTACAATCCCTCCGTCACAGGCTATCCATATTATACATGAGATATAGATAAAAACGTCAAATCCTTTCGGTATAATATAGTCGACTTTTCAAATTTACGAGCTCTAAATAACACTCGGAACTGATTTCCAAAGTTATACCACGACCATGGATTTACTAGATCGCAAACACATGTAGGATGCCTATACCCTGTACACAGGACTGACAGATCCTCTCTTGATACACACTGGATATAATGAGCATCAGTCCACACCCAACGAACAGGCGGAGGTCTGATCTAAATAGATCGGTGACATGACTGCCATCAAAGTGTGGAGGATAACTCATATATCCCACTGTGGTATCTCAAGTCAAAGGACCACTATGCTCGCTCAACTCGAGAAGATTCCTATTGACGTTGGTATACCATCTATTAGGAAATCTTTAGTGAGTCGTTCAATGTTTATCAAATAAACACCTACATGTCTATACGAGTCTCCCGAGACTCATGGTTCATTGGGATAAACCATCGGACCAAGTCACGATATACGACATGTACTGGTCTCAGCAGATTTTACTAACCGACCCATGTTAGTAAATCTTGACTATGAACTTTATTTAAGGATATACATCTAATAGTGTGCTTCCCAATGTCAATTAAAAACTACGTTGTAACGGCACACTATATTAAAAATCATAGGGTCTTTGTCTAATATACACGTATCACTGAACCAGATTCAGTTTCGATCTAATTGTAATCAGATATCTAATCGTAATTAGATCGAATAAGTGTATAAAAGACAAGAGTGCTACTATTAAATTAGTAATATTATGGAAAATAGAATTGCTCGTATTTATGAATCAGACATAAATACGATCTGGATTGGCACTCTGAGCACCAACCCTAACATATATGATTGGTTAGAATTCTATCAATTAGAGAGGGGGGTGGGAATCCAGAAATTTGAGGTAAGATATTCGATATACGTAACCCCAACACAAAGTTTAGAAATCTAACTCTTTTGAGGATTCGAGGACGAATCCTATTTAAGGGGGGGAAAAATATAACACCATGGTAACTCGACGACTAATAAGGTAGGAATGGTATAATAATTGTTATATGATCATATGAAAGTGTGTATTGGGATCATGAAATTACTTTAAGCATATTCGACAAATTCCTTATAGTACCGATACAAAATTCATTCTAAGATTTAATGCGGACAACCTTTAGTATTTGAATAGTAACTTCCTCATACGATATCCAATTTCTATGAATTTTATATCGTCGGAAAGCTAATACCAAGATCTACAACTTTCATGCTGGATATTCCTTCAAATTCGAAACTGAAACAGATCTAAAATGCAACTCAAATTCGGATGAACTATGCCTAAGGACTAATTTATGGAATTCTCAAAGTTTTTAGCATTTTCTTCATTTACTCTATCTACCATCTGACCTAGTATATAAAGGGGACATTAATCTTTCATCATTCACATTTTTGAGAGGAGAAACGTGAAAGATGGAGACCTTAATCCTCTCAATTACAGTAACTAAAACTATATTTTAAGCTCCAATCATCATATGCAAGCTTGGAAAAGAGAAGAGGAAGCTTAGAAGGTATTGCTAGTGAAGAAATAATTTAAAATCAAGGTGATAAGGGTTGACCCAAATTCTAATTTACTGAGTTTTGAAGGTTTGATGATTAAAACATATTGATGGCTTGAATTTGATGATGTATTGGTGATTGTTGAGTTAAGAGAGTGATGTTTTGTGTGGTTCCGTAATATTTTTGAAATCCTTAAGTGTGAAGCTATGATGGGGATTATAATTGGTTTTGAGATAGTGTTAAAGAGTGAAATTGATGATATGTAGTGTATTTATTATGGTTGTAGCTTGTGTGATGTTGAGGAAATTGTGTATGAAGTGAAATTGCAAATTTGAGTCCTGGAAAATAGCCTAGCGTCGCGACGCAAACTCTCTGTCCCTGGCATCACGATGCGTGTTGGAAAAATAGGTTCTGGATTTATGGTGGGTTGGGAGCATCACGACGCCGGGTAATGTAATGACATGTGAAACAGATGAGACCTACGAGTTTTCATTAGACACGACGCGTTGCGACGGCCAACCCCTTGCTTCGCGACACAAGAAGCAGAGGATGGTTACTGCCTCACCCATTTTCATGCGCATTGTGACACCCAAAGGTTTAATCATTCCAGTTTTATCCTAAGATATTTGGGGGCACTATAAAGGCTTTGTATAGATGGGTAGACACATGATAGTCATACCACAATCATGAACATCAACCATTTATTTTATATACTTTTCTATTTATTGCAAGGAAAACTAAAGATTTCTTTGGCCTTAGATCATCGGTCGAACACTTGGAGATTACCTACACCATATACTGTACCCGAATTGTCGTAGCACTGTGAGTGGATACTTTTCTTTTATTTGGGAGTATTTATTTCAGAATTTTAATTATGTTTTTAGATTACAATTTTGATGATCTTGACTTGATTAATTTATACTTGAAATTGTTGATTTCAAGCGAGTTGAAATTATGATTTGAACTTGTTTTCATATTAATATTTTGATGATGAAAATGATTTCAAAGGTATTTTGGAGGCATGAGGGAAAAACCCACCTCAGATGTAACTTGATACAGATATGGAATTGATGGATATCGGTAACCAATTCAGATATAGACGTGTCCACACATGATACATGACTAGAGATGACATATGCCTCTAGATCTTGGGTATTGGGCTAGGGGGACGGCGAGACGTAATGCCTCTAGACCCGAATTTCAGAGATAGGTTGGTGGCACTGATAGCATCACTGTTTACTAGTTTAGTGGCTTGGGGGATTGTGAGTACAACGCCCCAAGACCACGAGATTATGGTACAGATTGACAGTTGATTTTACAGATAATTTTACATATGGTTTTATGAATGAATTTCACAAAGATTTTTGAAAAGTAAAATTCTGACTTATATCTTATGAATTCAGAGACTGACTTTTGAGATTTGATTCCTTAAAGATAATGATTTTATAAAGGAGTTTTTAAGAGAACTCACGATTTAGAGAAATTCCAGAAAATATATTTAGAGCAGGAAAGACTGTTTCTTGAGATGATTTTGGTTTTAGAACCATGGATTTTTATAAAGTATTTCAGTTCCGTTTTAAACTGTCATATCACTAGGTTGTTCAAACGATCTAACCCCCCCACTCCCAGTATTTTATTTTGCAGGTAAATCTGAAGGCGAGCTCGAAAGGATGAATACTGAAGGCAGTCACTTGGGTGTTGAGTCCAATAAGTTGAGTCCAGAAGGCATCATAGTTAGAGTCATGTAAATGTTGCATGACATAAGATGAGTGGAAAATATATCAATATTTACCGCCCCTTTTACTTTATTTTATATAGTTTCTCAGGTATTGTGAATATTTTGATATGTTTTGTGTTATTTTGTAGATAAATAAAATCTCGGGACTTGCTGGAATCAAATCGAGGCTAAAACGGTGAAAAACGAATGAAAAAGGCAAAATGGGAAATTTGCTGTTCACGCGTCACGACGCGAAGCCTTCTCTATGTCGCGCGACCCGCCTCAATTATTCAACTACTGACACACGTCATCACCGCATCACAAATCATGATGTCAGCACAATTATTAATTTGCCGACAATCACCATCTACTGTAGCGCCTCGCGACGCCACCCATTTTTTGAGCCTATAAATAGAGGCTGAAATCAAAGGAATTACTCATACTTTCTTCTGGGTAATTTCCTTAGAATACTAAGAAGTGAGTGTCTTGTTTGTTTAATTTCAGTTTTCTTCTATTTAATTTTTATTTTAAGTAATAAATCTTTCTTTGTTTTTACTTAAAAGCATGAGTAGGTAACTTCTTTCTGCTGTGGTGAAGGTGAAACTTTTATTATTATAATTTAGATTAATCTTCCTTATTTTCTAATATATAAATTATCTTAAAACTTGACTTAATTGGATACCGCCTTTATGGTCGGTTGGACTTAATTAAATTAATTTTAACCTGACTTAATTGGATACCGCATTTATGATCGATTGGAATTAATCAAAATCTAACTTAATCAAGATACCGCCTATATGGTCGGTTGGTAATGTAATGCAAATTTATATATTATAATAAGAGAGGTATCTAGATTTGAAATAATAAAAGTGGATCCCCAAACCCCCATCATTTTATTTCATTGTTTTAATTTTTTTTTTTTTTAGTTTTCAATTCTTTGCATGATGTTTTAATTAATTATGTCTTTAGTAATCCTAGATATGTGTCTTAACTAAATACGTTGTCTAGGGTTGTGATGAAAACCAATATCAATGATTTAATATGTTGACTTTTCTTATGTCTTGTGTGATGTTTTGTTTTATTTATTGAGTCTAGTTCTTAATGCTTCTTATTAATTATATTTACTTGTTTGTTTTAGATAAAAATCACCATCCATCCAACCAACAATCAAATCAATTATATACGCGTAGAAATTTAGCTTTATAAA